>VDFB02204389.1:0-11712 GCA_007258455.2 Sequoia sempervirens | reverse complement strand
GTTGAATATTCGGGAGAGATAATGTTATGCACTACTATAAATTTCTACTATTTATAATTCATCTGGTGAAAATAAATCAAAGGGATGAACCGCATAATACAGTTATTTCAACTCTCTTCGTATTACTGGCTAATTTGATATTCATTTATCATTGTCACGCCTTTTCCATGTTTTCTTTCTATTTTTCACGTATTATGTATGTTCTCTAATGGTACACAAATGTCATTAACTTTTCATGTTGCAGAGTGATTTTTATGCACTTTCCATGACTGTATGAAATACTGATTCTCATTTTAACGTCCACTGTCATAATTCAATGTGATTCATAAAACAAATTTATAACAAATCTAGAGACGGAAAAAAATTAATATTATTTTAATTCTGAATTTTTAAATATTTTTTTATTGTTGGTTATTAAATTAAGAAGTGTCATAAAGTGTCTTATATTTTGAACCTGTAAAATTATTATTTTAATCTTTAATAATTTATAAATTGTGTTGAAAGACGTAACTACAGTGATAGCAAAGGGTAAGTGTAATGATATGAGCATGTTAACAAAAAGTTATAAAAGAGGGGACTTATTAACTCTAGTAAATAAAATAGTAAATAACTATACAATTTGATAAATAAAATGGTATGACAATACCAATGAAGCCTTAATTTCAATAATTTTAGATAAAATTCCAAGTGTTGTCTCTCAAGAATGAAACAACACCATCATGAGGCCCTTGTAATCACAGGAGATAAGAAGTGTCACTTTTTAGCTTGCATCTAACAAGGCTTCGAATTTAGATGGATTTCTAGAAAAAAAAAATTTAATAATATTTGGATATCATTTGCATTGATCTCTTGGATGTGTTAGAGAAATATATAAAGAAAAAATACTTCTAAAAGATTTAAATAACCCCTTTGTTGCACTAATACTAAAGAAAAGCATTATATAATCATTAGATGATTTTAGATCCATTTATCCATGCAAAATAATTTATAAAAAAATATCTAACTAAATAAAATGAATTCTTCCAAAGATAATTTCAGAAGAACAAAATGTGTTTACTCTAGAAAAATCCAACACAAATGAAATAATCATTGCTCATGAAGCTATACATATGCTCTATAAATGCAAAGAAAAAAGGATGTTGGTTAAACTAGATATAAAAGTGGCATATGACCATGTCAATCAAAGCTTCCTTTTAAGAGTTTTGGAGAAATTTGGCTTTAATAAATATTGATGTATTTGTGGGATTTGAAACTTGGGGGAGAAAAAACAAACAAAACTGGAAATTTTATATTGACCAAAATGAAATATTACATACTGTTTGAGGTTCGGCTCTTTCATACAGACATGAACATACTACTGTTATGGCTTTTTCCTCTTACAAACTGGGCTTCATCTCTTACATAGACAGAGACACCATTACTGACTTCTTATAGCGTTGGGAGCTACTGCTCCATGACAAACATCAACTTCCACCACCTTACAGCTCTGCGGAGCTGGACTCTTTAGAGAGAGTTGTTACTAAAATGTAGACTGAAACAATATATAGAACTATGCATATACGAAGGACAAAGAACAATAAATTGAATATTACATTTTATGGAACCCAAAAACGGTGGAACCCGACATGAATAAATATGTAATAAAATCAAAGCTATGCCAAAATCTATCCTTGATATTTCTTATCAAGGCGATCCACCAAGTGCACGCACCAAACTCTTTTTTAACATCAATGGGTCAAGGCATCCTCGAGAGACTCTCAAACAGCCTTCACTGCTTCATCGCTTCCATTGCCTTTATCAAACACTTCTAATGAAGTTCGTAGCTTCACCGCCGCTTTTATGAAATTTTCACGGACGATGCAGATTGATCTAGGCGCAATGAAATACGATGGAATGAACTGCAGCCGATGATTCATTTTTCCAAACTCTTTGGGTCTGTAATGCACATGACAGCGCCTGCCTTAATAAGGACTGACCTCAGTAACATGGCTGTGTTGGGCGTGAGTAAATGCAAATCTAATCTGCCTCCACTTGCTGCCTCAATCTATTTGCATTGAAGAATATCTCACCACATTGAATCTATCTGCCTACAGTACGCCTCATAACTGCAGTCCACCTATGGATTAGCAATTGCATAATATCTCAGCCCAGGTGGGAAGAAGTAGAGTCAAGCACGACACAATTTTAGGTAAGTCGCTTACCCAAAACCCTAAATTGATTTCTCAGTCAATTCATACTTACATTTCCAGTAAAATCTTTTCTTAATCTAAAGCTGGTAGCTCGAATTTCCAACATTCTTACACCTACTTTTTGTTTATTGTTGATAGTTTGACGCAGCAGTTGTAGGGAGAATCTGGGTTCAAGCGATTTCTGCCCATTTTTCTCATCGGCATCGTTGATAGCAGCGGTGGTAGGGTTTCAAGCGATATCTGCCCAAATACATGGATGGATGTAGGCTACTCGAACGTGGCGGTGGATGCCCAGAGTTGCAGGGCTTCCTGCTTTGTTACAATTTGTACTAATGATCTTCTAACCCTAGTCTCCTCGTTGGTTGTACAGTAAGGCGAGGAAAAACTATGGATGATGATTTTCTCGCCATTAGGGAAACAAAACATTTGGGTGTTTTGTATGCCATCAATCAAATCATCACTAACATGGATGTTTTATTGCTTCATGGGAAATAAGGGCTGTAAAGCAACCACACCAGCATCACTGCTACTTTTATATGGGTGATTGTCGAGCTGAAAAAATGAGGGCATTGTTTCTGGTTTTATCTTTCATCTTTTAAACAGTTTCATAGATACTTGTGTGGTGTACAATTTGCTTTTGAAGATTTGCTGGAATTGACAGGCAGCTATGACATTGGATGGCTTCAACATGATTTCCAATAGGAAATCTTTAAGCTTAGAACAGGGTGCAGGGCTTTGTGATATAATATTTTTCTTTGGCTATCATTATATGTTATACCATTGAGGAAGTTCAACCCATACATAAAGATAAACCGATTCGCAAAAAATTAATGGTAGTTGTCTCATTTTGTTTCAACCATGCAAGGGTTTAGGTCCTTAGGACATTCAAAGGGCTTGAACACGGTTATTCATGGGGTGATTGAGTGAATAATGGCGTCCATCGGTTTCTTTGAGTAAGGAGCTTCTGGTATTCAATTCTGCTGGCTTGCATATTTGTTTGGTTTAGTTGTTAAAATTTCATGGGTTAGTTTTTGGTTGGTTTTATCATTTCAGATTCTTTTAAAGTGAAGGGAAGGGAACAGTTTTTTTTGTAGGGTTTTCAGGGTTTAGGGTTTTATCATATTGAAATTCTATCATGTCAGATTTCTTAGGAGCGCTATTTGAATTTTGAAAGATCGGTTGTTAGACTTCGTCATACCTTTTCAAATCATTATAGGGAGTGCAATTTTACTGAAATGTGTACACTGTTATTTTAGGTACATAAAGGCGTGCTTTAGCATTTGTAATTTATCTGATAACAGATTAAGGTAGACTTAATTTAGTGATAGTTTCTTTTTTGTAAATCCGACGATCTTGGCAGCTAGAGAATGTTGAGGAGATGCTTGCAATTGTCTGTGTGTTTGGTTGGCTAAATGCTCTGTAAATTATTAGAGTTAGAATTTAGGGTACGTTAATTTTATGGGTAATTTTTCTGATAACAGATTAAGGTAGACTTAGTGTGTTGTAGTTTCCTACAAATCTGATAACCTTAGATGTCGTTAATCAATTTTGACCATAAATTAGCACCATGTAAGTGCAGTTTGTCACCGTGGCAATGCCAACCTATTTTCAATTGCCTGGTGATTACTTAACTATTGTATTGGATATTGGTGGTGAAGAAAAGTTGGTACTTAGAACGTGGTCCACTACAAAATGTATGAGGCTTGTGGGGGAAAGCCTTCTTTCAAGTGGTCTGTCATTTCTTTGTTATCGTTTGATTCAGTTATACGATTTATGGGGTAACCTTGTTGGTATGCTTTAAGCAGCTTTTGCTTTAGGCCTGTTAAGTTTGTTCTTTATTCCTTCTCAGGTATTTTTGCAGAGCATACTAGAGTAGCCTTTTGAGAGAAGCTTTTCCGTGGCATCATTAGTCACTCAAGTTTTGGTTAATTGATTGCGTTTAACACAGAGTTAATGGCTGGATCTTGTAAATATTCAAAACATTTTATGCACAGTGAGTTGGGCAATTTTCAATTAGAAGTTTGTATTTTTTTAAAAATATTTTGAACATCTCATTTTTTGGTCTTACAAACTTTAGCTAGACCACCCCTTCATTCATGTTCAGCAGATCCCTGCCTTCCACATGATGCAGAGTAGTTTGGCAGAGGGAGCCTGTGAGGGAGAAAGCGTGAGATCAATCGTTGTTGACTGTTTTTTTTCTTGTGTTGAAATGGAAACATTGTGCCTGGTTTTATGTGGATTCAGCCAAGTTTTTTTTTATTAAAATTAATTTGGAACATATCAGTATTTGGTTTTACAATCTTTAGGCATATGACCTTTCAATTTAAGTGGATCATGCCCATAGGAAAAACACTATAAGTGTTTTTATCATCTGCTATTTTGAGGATATTTATTTAAAGGTAGAATCATCTGCACCAGCACGTTACACAATTTTATTTCTATTCAATGTAGATTATGAGTATGAGCCTGTAAAATAGCTGAGGGTTTTAGTGCAGGGCAGAAGCATCTGCTGCAGAGTGCTTATTATTATGTAGGCATTTATGAAGGCAGGAGTCTATATGAAATCCAATAGTTCTTGCTTTTGGGTGGAAGCATTTATAGTGGCACATTATTGATTAACTTCAATTAATTGCATGGTATAATTATATAAGCATCTATGGAGGTGACACTTGGTGTGTTGATTTTATTTAATAGAGAGTTCAGTTTTTGCAGATGCATTTGTGGAGGCAAGGAGGCTAATTGAAATCATAGGTCAAGGGAATCAGAAGTGAAGCAAGGTGAAACCTGTGGGCTGTGAGGATGTTTTGGTTAATTTTCTTTTGGCTTTATGTGTTTGTGTGCTGTATGTCCCGTGAGATTGTACATTGTTAACATGTGTAGAAAACTGAAAGCATTTAAATCAATTTGGCACTTGGGGACTTCAATTTATTTCTTATTTTAGTGATTGTCATGTTTGTCAACGTTAGCTCACATTTAAGTGTATGGAAACCTTGAAGCAATAGGGTATGCTACTAAAGTAATCTTTGGATAAAGTGGGACAACTTTGATGGATATGAACGAAAGGAGAAGGTTGAGGTAGCATTTATCTTATGGTGTTATGCTTTTTAAATGGTGAGTAACTGAAGAGTAACTCCCTCCATTTTAATATGGCAAGAGTATAGTTATACAGGGTGGGAATCAGCAAGACGGTGGATAAACATCAACATCAGAGGGTGGGTATCAGCAAGACAGTGGAAAACATCAACATCTTAAGGCTGCGGGTATTCTAAGATGGTACCATATTGTATCACCTCAATATGGTTAACACAAGAAGCAATTGTCTATTGCTTGATGATCAATAGTTTATAGAATTTACATTTGCATTTGTGATTTACCAAATGATGGTCATGAAAATAATGATTTCTTAAAACCAATCATCCTAGAAAAATGAATATTATCTTATTTTTATGGGTGAGTGGACAAGCTTGGTAGAGCATAGCTGGAATGAGTTTGAGTCAGCTATAGCTTAAATAAAATCATTTCCAATCATTTCCAACTTTCGTTTTGTTTATTTATGCCGAAGGCATATCCATCTATGAACATGCCCAACCTATAATATGCTATCTACAAGACAAAGGAAAGGTTGCTGTACCACTATTTTAAATTACTGTTGTGTAGTGCTTTGGGATTTAGATGTGCTCATATTAGGGGAAAACAAGATCAAACAAGAAAAAATGAAAGCAAGAAAAGTGTTTTAAGCAGAAAGATGGCAAGCAAGAAAGTGAACCCGATTTTTTAGATGTGGATTCACTCTTTCAGATATATGGTAAATACCTTGCTTGATTTATTTAGTTGGTTAAGCCTTTTTAAGGATGGGGACATGGGCTCCCAAAAGACTGGTGAGTGCACATGATAGACATGACGGCATTCATAACCTGAAAGGTAATGCCATATAGTGCAGAAGAGGTATTTAGAAGTTGCAGAAAATTATTAGGTAATTCTTAGCTAAAATTTATTATTTCTTATATGTTTAACTTTTAAGGAAGATTTGGTATTTAATTCTACATATGAGTTGAATTTCCGATTGGAACTGCATAAAGGGCTTATAATATCAGTATGCCTTAAGTTGAAATGGTGCAACAAATGTGTTGGGTTTCATGTGGCTTGTAAATAGGCTTATGAGGAGTCAGCACTATGTAATGAAAGGTTATCCTGAAGATTGAATAACTTTAAATCTTGAAAAACAGAGTAAATCTGTTTGCTGTCCACCTCCCCTGCCTTTGACTTGAATAGAAGTGCATCATTCAGTTTGTCATCATACTTTGGGTTTTGGTAATTACATATTGGTAATTAGTTTGTCATCAATCAAATCTTGAAAACAGAGTAAAAAATCTATATAAGAAGCTGTTATCAGCTTACTATTATTATGCCTCAAGAATGCTTAGGTTACAACCCAACATTTAATATAGATTATAAACTACTAACACCAAGCAGTGTAGTTAGATAAATTTTTGTCATGAGCTATGGCTCACTGGCCAAGTTGCAGTTAATTGCAGAGTTAATCAAGAGAGCTTTCATTAGTGTACAGATTCACAATATCATGGCTTGACATGAATGCAGTCATAATTATAAGATGCTGAACTGAATTATATAGAATCAAATACATCTCAATACATCTGCTGAGAAAGTTCCATCTGTTCTCTTTGTTTGATCCTCATTGCAAGTCTGCAATAGCCGGGATGCTACATAACATATTTGGATTCAAAAAGGCTGCATAGCCTTCAACTCTAGAAACATCACTGCTATGGCATTACATTAAACGATATGGTGGAAACAAAGCTACAAAGTAGACTTACAATAATATCTATAATAAGTTCTAGTGAATGCTCTAATTTCAGCTTAATTATCAATCTGAAATAGATTAAGATGATATTTACATAAGTACGGGGAAATCTGTCTTGAGATCATATTTGCATTATGAGCGATCATTCACAATATTAGCAGCAACAATAGATTCTAGAAAAGACTAGCATGAAAAGGATTTCTAACCTTACAGTTTAGCTAATTGTTAATTTAAAACTTGGCAAGAAGAAAGGATATTAGGTAAAATATTTTTTTCAATTCTAATTTCCTTTTTCTGCAATCTTTTTATAATGTAGAAGTGGGGAACTACATACAATTAATGCAAATAAAAAATATGAGAAATAAATATTGCCAATACTTTAAGGCAGTCCCAATCATTAACCAAAGGAGAGGCTTTAATGGAGAGGCTTTATAATTTAGTTTTTATGATTTATCTATTGTAATCCTATCTTATCTAAGCATCTATTGTTTTGATATACCGTTATGAATAAAATTTGCTTGTCAGTTTGTGGTATTTAATAAATGTTTTTTAGGCTTTTTTTAAAGCATAGATAGGGAGTTATGGATAAATAATGGTAATTCAATATTCAAATTTATTGACATTAGCTGCTCAAATGTATTCTAGAAGTTGTTGTAGTGTTGTGAAGCTAATCTAAAATGTCGGATATAATAGTTATAACTTCTGATGATTACATTGTTACTGCTAACATCAACAAATATTTAGATTGGTTGCTTTTATGTGATTGAATCACATGAAGGGTTTATTGAATTTGAGACAGTATTTGAATAATAGTGACGTGAGTAATAGCAAGCCTTCATACCAATTATGACAACGGTTGTTTGAGACAATATTATAATGATAGAGTGAGTTGTGAGCGATAGTAGCCTAGTTCCCATTTGTTTCAATTTGGTATACATGGACCCCCCTCAATATTAGACAAGTTTTAAACATATTTTGAAGGATATACCATACTGCTATAATAGAGAAGAATGAAATTAAATTTGCAAACTTTGAAGACTTCAGAAGCTTTAAGCAAATTTTCATTAGTAAATTGATATAGAAAAAAATTATTATCTAAAGTTTGGCGATTGAAACAAACATTAAATCAAAAGCACATCCAATATATATATATTGTAACCTTAAATGCAAAACACACTTTTTACTTGGGATCATAATACGGATGGTACTAGTGATCAACGTATTTATATGAAGATAGACAAAAACAAGACTTTTTGTAGCACTATGGTATGGGTTGTGTACTATCCTCTGACAATTTTACAAATGCCTGTTTATGTTAGTTGATTACAATCCTGCTATATACTTCTCCTGTAATGAATCTAATGATGGAGTAATTAATATGCAACAAATGTAACTCTAGGTGAGTATATGTCAAAAAATATGATATATGACTACAAAAAATATGACACCATAATCCATATGTCTCTCTTTTCTCCCATTTAATGGAAATTTGGGTGCAACTCATTCAATTTTTTTGTTCAAGCTACAAAAATTTCTCTATCCATCATTTGGATTGTGGACCAACTTATTCATTGCACGAGCTTTATTTTGTCTTTTCTTCATGTAGATATATTTTCCTCATTTTTATTGTAATATTAACTGACTCAGATATTATTTTGAGGCTGCTGAGCAATTTCCATTCCCTGTTTACTTGGATATGAAGAAGGAAAACTAGAACTAGAAAGATCTTGTTGTGATTTCAGCTGCCACCTTCATACGTGACCACTATAGATCTACTCGGCATAAATAACATTGATTGTGAACTGATATTTTTTTGTACATATTATCCTGTTGGTACACAAATATTAAAGAATGCATTCGCAAAATGTCCACTCAAGCATCTCTGCAATGAGAACGTCTAATCTATATTTATTTTGCATAGTTGTAGATATTTAGATATTTCTTCAACTGCCCCCTCATTGCCGCTTCCAATGTGCTTAAATAAGCCGGCTGGTAACATATAACTCCAACAACAACATGGAGAATTCGACTTAGAGCTAGTAATGGTTTCGTAACTGCGATTTCCCTTCTCATTTTTGTTGTGTATCTGTATGTTGAGCGAGTAAGAATTACCAACTTAATGTAGTGTCTGAAACAAGTGTTTCTTGATGATAGTTATATGACCCTCTTGAAATTATTTTTGTATACATTGACAAATTTATATTGTGCAAAGTTGATTTTGACTGGCCATTTTCTTGATAAATGTGCACTGTTTGATTTGATAAAGTATTTTTGAGTGGGAAGACTACGTATCTGTCTTGTCTGTAATTGCATTTGCTTTAGGGGAGCAACTTACATGCAAAGGGTAGTGTTTTTCTTGCAAATGTCACTCCTGAAATATAGAGGGGTTGTCAATGGAGTGCCATCACAGTACAATCTCATCACCTGAAGGATACTGATGAAGGTTGTTGAATTTGGCTCTACACCTGCAAATTGCATTTGCTTGAAAGTTTCTAAAGCCTTTTCAACAAATCCATTTTGTACATATCCTGCAATCGTTGCAGTCCATGAGATGCAATCTTTTTTCGAGTATTATGTCAAACAATTCACGTGAATTGTTAATGCTTCCACTTTTGTCCACCGGTATTTATCTTGAAATTTGAGAAAGATTTATTTTGAGTAATCAATCCAGACAGGCACTATATGGAGCCATTCAATCCAGCAAGCATATCATTCTATGGTCTGTTTTCCATTTTACTTCACTTGCACCACTGCAACCATAGGTGGAATTCATACAATTGTTAAATCTTAGATTGCTTTTAGATGTTTACAGAATTAGGAGTATCACTTGCTGCACTATGATTATAGATAGTTCAATACTTGCCTTGATTTTTTCCCCCTCCCATGGCTTGCCACCTACGTAGCTCATTGGGGTGTTGCTCCTTTTCTTTCCTAAATGATGCAATAGTTTTGGCATCCATTTTAAAATGTAGAGGGAAGAAAACTTAATATTTAATTTGTTGCGGCATGTAAAGAAACCCTAAACCTAACTTTCCTACTTGCTCAATTCACCCTACCTCTCCAACATGGAACTATCCATCACAATAATTATTCATTTATTTATTTGTTATTCTTATCAGCTGCAAGAATACGCACAATATTTTATTTGTTATTCTTATCAACTGCAAGAATACTCACTATTACCCTTCTGAAGCTTCGTCCTCAACAACCCAAGAAACCAAAGACAATTGAAGTTAGTGTTGCCTAACCGCACACCTTTCCAAACTGTATTTTCCCGTTTACAAGCAATATGTTTTTTAAAGTATACAATACCTCAACAAGGCAATGCACAATAGTGTCTGCTTCAAATTTCCCTCTAATTATGACTAAATGTGCTCCTTTAAGTATCAATCTTAACTTTTGTGTATATTTCTATGAAAGGAGACTCAATGCTAAATTTAACACAATTTTGTATCCAAAACTACAAAACAATTCGATACTCAACAATAAAATTGCATTTCAAAATATTTATTTCAAAATGACATAACAAAATGCCTTTACAAGTATACAACAAGTGCTCAAGAATTACAATGACCACTTGTCGCATATAGCAATTTATTATCAAATTATATTCTTCTATTTTATTAAGGCTAATCCATTTCAAACAATATATCTAAACATAAAGCTTTAACCTAAACAATCGTTGCATCAAATTCTTTCCATTTCTACCTTTTCTTATTATGACAAATAGTTATCTATTCCAACCAAATATTCGGTGTACCCAATTGCACAAAAAGTGCAATCGCTAGTTATTTAATGTTAAAATTGACTGCAATCCAATGCTGGTATGGAGGCTGATATAGAGCATGTTGATGAGACAGGTCAATTGGAGCAAGTTAATGAAGTAGTTGGGATTATATTTTAACAATCCCATGTGGATATCTTTCATTTATGCAACCGACTCTCCAAACCACGATCTATCTTCTGAATTCACTTATTCGACAACTTCACGCTTCTTGTTCAAATGGCTTCTTTCAGCTACCACAGCAGTTCCATTAGCTATACCTCACCATACTTAGATACAAGCTCTTATGACTCTTCAACAAAACATAATAACTCTTCAAAATTGTTATTTACAACTTTTACTGCGGAATTTCTTGTCATGGTGACTACTCACTAATAGCATTATAGGGTGAAAAATAAAAATTTTGATCTTGACATCGATAAACTTCACTCTTTTGCTGGAACATCTTCTTTGATTATAGCTTTCGATACCGTCAGTTCCTTTAACAATGTCATCTTCCTTTGATTTCCATGATTCTCTACTGATTATCTTGTCTTGGTAGTTGCACGTCAAATCTACAACATTCTTTTATCTCTTGCAAACTACAGGAAACACTTGCTTTTGACAATAATATCTTTCCCTTTAATGATTTCGCCGCTTGACAGAGCCTTCAATCTTATTTAATGGCTTATTTAGCATCCTTTCTGTCTTCTAGTGGCTATAGTCAAACTTGTCTCCATTTATTTTCCCCACCCTCCTTAGGTGGCTTGAGAACACTTTCTTTTCATTTTCTTCGCTTAGTGACAACAATTCCTTAACTTCTTCTCATTCAAGCTAGGTGATCACATTCACATTCTTTAATTTCGATCAGTAGCAACCCTCACTCTACTAAACTTCTCTTTGGTTTTGCAACAACGACAACTCTTTGGGAAAATCAA
>VDFB02204388.1:0-23038 GCA_007258455.2 Sequoia sempervirens | reverse complement strand
GGGTGGAACAAGGAGGTGCATGAACATGCCAACATGGCATGTGCTGATTTTTGGTATTTCAATAACATACCATTCAATGTGGCGAGTAGTCCCTATTAGCACAATATAGTCACTTCATTGACAGTTGCGGGAAAAGGCTTCAAGCCATCTTCTCGCAAAGATTTGAGTGGAAGGTAAGTGACAAGTCAACTTAAATTTTATGTTTTTTAATTTAAAATTTAAATTAATTTATTATTTATGTTGAATTCAAGCTATTTTTTGTTTAAAACTTACAATTTTGTACTTATTTAATTATTTTACTTTGTACTTGCAGGTTGCTCACAAATGCAACCGAAAGGGCAAAGCATGTGGTGGAAGAGCAAAAAACTAAATGGAAGAAATTTGGCTGCTCAATTCTTTCTGATGGGTGGACAGATGGGAGAAACCGCACCATCCTTAATTTTTTGGTTGCTTCCAAAAGTGAAGTTGTGTTTTGGAAGTCGGTGGATGCTTCCAACAGGATAAAAACTGCAGATACATTGTGTACGTTGTTGGATGAAGTTGTGATGGAGGTGGGGATTGCTAATGTGGTGCAAGTCATCACAGATAATGCAGCAGCGTATGTGGCAGCTGGAAGGATGTTTGAGAGTAGACATCCATCACTCTTTTGGTCACCTTGTGCGGCTCATTGCCTTGACCTTCGTTTGGAGGACATAGGCAAACTTGTTTAGGTGGCACCGATTGTAGATGATGTAAGGAGCATCACAAAATATATCTACAATCACCCTTGGGTTCTTAATTTGATGAGAGAGCATACACAAGGGAAGGAGTTGGTGAGATCGGGTGCCACAAGGTTTGCAACAATTTTCCTAACGTTGCAAAGCATTTTGGATTCTTTGGGCTCTCTAAAACAAATGTTCGTGAGTCAAGCATGGAATGACTCCTCATATTCAAAGAAGGCCGAAGGAGATACAATTTCTGCAATAGTCTTCGACCCCTTGTTTGCACAAAAAGCTACAAAGATCGTGAGGGTAACTTCAAAACTTTGATTTTAATTTTAATCTCAATTTGAATATAAATATATATTTTTTAATTTAACTTTAAGCCTTTCACTATAAATTTCTAACTTTGATCTTTTTGTATTTTTAATCTAGGTGTCGGAGCCCTTGGTTAGAGTCCTCCGCTTGGTAGATGGGGATGAAAACCCAATGGGATACACTTATGAGGCCATGGATAGGACCAAGGAGGCCATCAAAAGTTATTACATGGGGGACAACCTCAAATTTGATCCCATATGGGAGATTGTTGATAGGAGGTGGAACAATCAACTCCACCAACCCATCCATGCAGCAGGGTACTTCCTCAACCCTTCTTATCTCTTCTCAAAGAAATTCTCTGATCCTAATGGAGAGGTTATGGAGGGGCTCACAACATGCATTCAGAGGATGGAACCCGAGGTTGCAGTGAGAGACCTCATCGTCAAGGAGATGGATATATACAGGGAGGCAACTGGTAATCTCTTTTCTTCGGAGCTGGCTGTTAGAGGAAGAACCACTCTGCCACCAGGTATAAAATTCAGAGTATTTAAATTTTAAGTTTATTTCACATGCATCTTAGAATTTGATAAAATGTGTTTTGAATTTTGACTTTTGAGTCTTTGACTTTGTTTTCTAACTCTTCAATTTTCTTTTCTTTTCTTTTTTTGCAGATGTTTGGTGGAAAAATTGGGGTGGAAAAACCCCAAATCTACAAAAAATTTCCCTCCGCATTCTATGTTAGCCTTGTAGTGCATCCAATTGTGAGCGCAATTGGAGCTTGTTCGAGTCCATTCACACGAAAAAGAGGAACAAGTTAACACAAAAGCGCCTCAATGACTTGGTCTTTGTGCAATACAACCTTCGGTTGCGCATAAAGAGAGTTGAAGAAAAATCACAGGATCCTATTGACTTAGATGAGATAGATCCTTATAGTGATTGGACAGGGCGAGAGGAGCAGCCTCCATTGTTTAGTGCAGATGAAATCCTTGACTTTGAGAGAGAGGCAATGGAGGATGTGGGTGCATCAGGAGTTGGAGATGTAGGGTTGGATGAGATCCAGCCAGCGCCAGAGCCAGAGCCAGAGCCAGCAGCAGTAGCACCGCAGCCACCACCACTAGCACCACGCACACGTGGCAGGACTAGAGGACCCACCCCTTCTTCCCTAGCTGTTGCTAGACTAGGGAAGAGGAAAGCCTAGCATGTTGTATTTAGTTGTTGTTTAGTATTTGCTTCTAGTTCTAGTTTTACTGTTTTCATGTATCAGACTTTCAGGCTTTTAGCCATCAGGATTCCGCATGAGAATGCGATTTTGTAATTAATTTACATTAAAGTCAATCAAAATTAATAGAAAACACTTTTGTACTCATTTATGGATTCATTGGATTCATCTTGTCATTGAATTTTGCAAAAAAAATGTGTTTTTAATGAAATTTAAGCAATTTTTTCATTTCCCGAGTTTTTTGCGAGTTTTTGGCGAGTTTTAAAAAACTCCACTTTTTTCCTTGGCGAGTTTTTTGTTGGGGCGAGTTTTCCAACTATGGCTTGACTGAAACCGATGAGGTGATCTTAAAGACTGCATTGGTGAATTTTATCATTTCAGAGCTCAAAACCTTGGGCGCCCTTTCTCTCCAGGGGCGCCCATCTTAACCAGACTTAGCCATTTTTAACATTTCTTCATCAACTCTCTTCTACAAATGATCTCATCAGATCTGATGACCCGAAGCTCCGATTGGCTGATGGCTAGGCTCATTGCAGAGCTGAGGAGATTCTGAGAGGGGTCTTCTGGGAGTCACATCTGCAGAAAGTTGATTTTGGGCCTTCAAAAGCTTGGGCGCCCCTGGCAAGCTAGGGCACCCAACCTCACCAAAGTTAGCCAATTTCTCTGTGTTTTCTTCTTGCTCTCGACTCTGGCTCTTGTCGGAACCTCTATTCTGCCTGCTGCATCTGGCGACTGCCAACTCCGTTTGACGTGCTGGAGATCTTGTTGGAAAGCCTGATCATATCTGATGAAGTCACGTTAGGGCTTCGTCTATAAATTCATTTGTTTAAGCCCTCAAATCTTGGGCGCCTATCTCCTTCAGGGGCGCCCATTTGCTCTAGACTTAGAAACTTTTTGCTTGATTTCATCTTCAGACTTGAATCTTCATTCGATGCCTTCAGCGTCATCTGGATTTGCCGGAGAATGACAAGTCAGATGCTCAGATGGAGATATTTGTTGTGAAGCTGACTAAATTACGAAGAGATCGAGCGCATTAGCAAACCCTAACTGCTGCATTAGGCCCCTCAAAAAGTTGGGCGCCCCTGGGCACTTGGGGCGCCCAAAGTTCCCAAACTTAGACAATTTTCAGTGACTTTTCATGATTTGCTTTCTGCATTATGTTTGAAACTTCCCAGTTTGACCTCGAATTCCGAGTGACTGAATGATCCGTTGACTGCACTGTCGGATTCATTGCGGAGCTGGGTAGATTCTGAACAACTTTCCTTCGGAGCTCAAACCCTAATTCCGTCATTTGATGCCCTAAAAAGATGGGGGCCTATTCTCTCCTGGGGCGCCCATTTTAAGCAGACTTGGTCAAATTTTCACATTTTTCACCTTCTTTCCTCGTTCTTTGTGCTTGCTCACCAACTCACCTTCTGCTCAATGCTCGAGTGTTGAATCTGACGCCTGGCAGCTAACTGACCTCCATTGATGACCTCGGAGCTCCTGATATGCTTCTGAAAAAGCAAAATAGACCCACTAGGGAAAAACTGACTTTTTGAGATTCTAATTGCACCAGCCTGATATGGAAGTATTTTGAGCCAATCAAAATCAGTTTGAACCCTAACGGACCAACTTTCTATTTTTAGAAAGTTTTGCCAATATCCGTTTCGAAAGAAACCCAGAAAATCCCAGAAAAAGTTACTATTTTTAGGAAAATAGCAATTTTCCTAAAAAGTAGGGATGAAAAACTGAGATCTGGGTTTTGTAGATTAGGTCGCCCTGAGCAGACCCAGATCGTCAGATTTTGGAAATTTTACATTTTAACCCCTCATGCAAGACATCCACACCCAAATTTTGACCTTTTTGACAGATTTAACAAGACTTTTGCTCATTTCTTCAAAATGTATAAGTGTAACAAAAATTTTAATTTTGGGGTACAACAAATCCATATTGTTGCCTTGCTACTATATGGATTGTCATGGTATTCCATCACCATGAGACCACATTTTTTGAGGCATTTTTTTGAACAAGCTATGGATGCTTGGAAAAAATATATCAAAGCATAATAGTAAGCAATAGCATAGACAAAAGAGTGAACTATTTGAAAAAATGCCTCAAAGAAATGTGGTCTCATGGTGATCGAATGCCATGACAATCCATAGCAATTTATCATGGCATTCCATCACCATGAGACCACATTTCTTTGAGAAATTTTTTCAAACAGTTCACTGCCTTGCTGCTATGGCTGAAAGCCTAAAACAGGTGCTTTGGAACAAGCTATGGATGCTTGGAAAAATTCTATCAAAGAATAATAGTAAGCAACAAGCTATGGTCTCATGATTTTTTTTTCGCGCGAAAATCAGCGTGATGTTACTCGCCTTTTTTTGCAGGTTTTAAACACATTTTTTGGCAATTTTGCAGTTTAAATGGGAAGAAATTGTTGACCAAAAGGTCAACGATTTTTTCAAAAACTTGGAGAAAAAATGGTCCAGCCTGCAGATTTTTTAAAAATCGCGATTAATTGGGATTTTTTGCAGATTTATGCTTCTATGATAAATACAACCATGCATGCATTGAAGTGTATGCAATCCAATCCTCTCAAACTCTATGCATTCATTCTTCCAACAATTTTATCCCAATACTTCAATTTCATTTTCACCCTAACCGACAATCATAAGCTAGTTTCATAAATCAACCACTCTTCAGGACCTCATCCTCAAAACACAAAAACAAATTTGGCACCTCCATTTCAACCACAATCAAATACAGACATGAAATTTTTATAAATCTAATCTACTTTCTTTTATCGCTAAATTTATGAAGGGCTACTTCTCTATTTCTTCTTCTATTTTGTAGGGCATTTCATGATAAGCATTAATGAAGATTCCACAGAACAAGGAAAAATTGCACAATTGCAGTGTTGATGACAATTTCAAGGATGGTAATTCACAAAAAACAATCATGAAGAATTGAGGGGTATAACAAATGCAAAGGAGGAACATCACCACATTGTAATGTCCCCTTCTCGAGCATGACTTCTTCTGATTTACCGTTAGCCTATTCTGGAGACCCGTAGGCTTTCCGGTGGCGAAATTAGGGTTTCTTGGCTGGTGGTTTCTTGTGCTCACGGATTGGCGTTTGAATTGCGGATTCCTTCTGGGTTTTTCGTGAGCTTTTCGGTGATGTGTTCGTTTTGGCATTCTGAGCACTTTCACGAATTTACTATTTTTAGTAAATTCTATTTCTGGCAGTGGTCTTGTTGGTCTCGGCTCGATTAACCTTCTACTTCAGTTGTTCAGTTGGTTTTGCTCAAATTTCGGCTTTGGGGCTCGTTTGGAGAGATAAGTTGAATTAATTTTAATAAAGGCATGTTTAATGTTATATTTTGCTGTTGACCCCCCCTTAGCCTAGTGTTGGAACTTAAGTTGTTTTTAAAAGGTGGCTTTTGAAGGGGTGGCGCCCATGAGGATTATTTTATATTTTCTAATGTTCAAAAATCAATATTGGAGAAAGGGACGCCCAACTTGGAGTATTTGTAATTTTAAAAGATAAAATTGCTTAAGGCAAAAAGGACGCCACTTTTGGAGGGAAGAGGAGTTACTCAAAATTTGAAATGCTGGGTTTCTAGAAGCTTCTGGACAGTCATCTCAAGTCTTTATAAGGAGGTCTTGGTCTTCAGTTTCATCATCCAACGTCTTGAGTAAAGTTATGCTGCCGAAATGGTGAGAGGATTGCTTCGAGGAATGAATGCCTCCTAGCTTGGCTCGACTTCGTGCTTGTGAGACAGCACCTAGTGGAGATATTTCTTGTGTTTGAGTGCAATTTGTAGTGAGGTATGCTTGTAGAGAGTTAATTGCATTGGTAGTTCAGTTGTTTGCATTTTTATGTCAATTTCAGAAGTTGCTGAGTTCATAGCTAAACTGTTGTTTTCATTCATATTTCAAAAATACAAAAAGATTGCATTCTGGGTGTTTCGTATATGCATTTGTCTAGCTAAGGCGCCATCTTTTGCAAGGTTTCAGAATTTTTAAACAAGAGTTAATATTTATTGAAGAAAATCGCCCTTTCTCTTGGGCCGTACCATTGTACTTGCTGGTGGATTGAGCAGAAAATAAATAACTCAAGTTTGGGTCTGTTTTGTGTTTCTAACTAGGGCGCCATCTTCTTAGGAGTCTTTTGCATCCATTTTCATGCTTATTGAATGAGTGGTGAGTGTGTAGTGAGCATTTCATTGAGATACTGTGTTGCTGATAACAGTTTCAGTCTTGGGTCTGTCATAACAGCGTGTTATAGAATTACCATTTGAGCTTGTTCTTGAGAGGAAAGGCATTGATAACATTGAGGATATCATCTATATTGTTGCAGCTGCGGGTGACACTCAAATCTTGTGCTTAACATCGAAAAATTCTGATATTGTAAGCTGAACAGTAGTACTGTCAGCATCTTTTACTTTCTTGTTCATTTCAGTATTTGTAATTACCCACTGAATAAGTGGAAGAGGCTGGCTTGCCGCCTAGTTCTTAATTTGCTTTGAAAAATTCAAGCCTCCGCCATATGGTCGCCTCTTGTCCATCATGGACTGAGTAGCACATGCTTGGTGTTGAGCTATTTTCAGTATTGCATTAGATAGGGACCCTCTGACCGAATGCTCGTCGTTCGCCGGCGCATCTCGTGGTTAGAGTTTCTTTCCAGCATTTACTTTTGAGACCCTCTGACCAATGCTCACACCTTGCCCATCACGGGATCCTGGTGTACATTCAGGTTAGAGTTACTTCCAGCATCGTTTTGGTTTTCTGACTAACCTTAACGGGTGCTTGACTCATTGTAATTTGCCTTGAAAAATTGAAAAAAATTGGTTCGGTATATTTCAGTGGTATCAAAGCCACGCATCCTGCCATCCTGTGAAATCAGCATTCTATGAGTGATAGAGAACAGAGGTACTTGGCAAGGGTTTACAAGAGGGATACAGTTCAGACACAGTTGCATCAAGTTCCAGAAGGTCAGACAGCATCAGAGGTTTTGAGGGCTCATTGGGAGTCTTCTCAGGAGACAGAAATGGGGGACAGTGAAAGGACTTCAGGGGGTAATGAGAGGATTTTCGGCACCAGAAGTGACAGTGGGAAAGGAATAGACAATTCGGCCAATCTTTGTCAAGGGCTTGATAAGAAGATGGATGCTTTGCTAGATATGTTTTCTCTCATGTTGGGGAGAATGAGTCAGAATACCCCACAGAACAATGCAGTGCATACTGGTGAGCACAGTGCTACCAACCAGCACAATGGACATGCTGCCCAACCTTCGGTGAGCAACACATACATTTCTGCTAGACCCTTCAAACCCACGTTTTTGGCACCAGCAAACCCACATCCTGATCCAGAAGAAAATACTTCATCCTTGGAGAGGCTGAGGATAGGCCGTACGGAGTATGACACCCTTCCTGACGAGGTCAAGCTTGACATGTCCTTCAATGATTACATGGAGTATAGAAGGAAGGATAGAGGCCAAGGGAGAAATTACGACCAAAGAAGAACTCCAGCACAAGGAGACTTGCATCAAGCTATCAGCAAGGTTACGCTTCCCCACTTTGATGGAAGTGATAGTAGTTCTGCTCGAGCCTGGATACAGAAGCTAGACAACTACTTGGCTCTTAGACCAATGGCTGAAGAAGAAGCGATTAAATTCGCTACGCTACACCTAGATGGGGTGGCGCATGAGTGGTGGTACCATGGCCTAGTCACCTTAGGTCATGGGTCTATCACTACCTACGATGAGTTCACCAATAGACTCATTGAGAGGTTCGAGAAGAAGGATCCAGAGGTGCATTTTAGGGAGTTGGCACAGTTGAGGCAATATGGAACTGTTGATGCCTACATAGCTGAGTTTCAGAGACTTTCAGTAATGGTCACTGGAATCACGGAGAGAAGATTAGTGATCCTATTTAGCGAAGGTTTGATGGAGCCACTCAAAGGTTGGGTTAAAGCTTTCGATCCACCTTCCTTACAAGAGGCAATGAAGAAGGCTAGAAGCATGGAGTGGGCTGCTCCCAAAGCAAAGTTCCATTCCAAACCATCATTTCACAAGGGTGATAGAGGGAAAAAGTTTCATCAAAAGCCTCACCATAAGGAGTTTAAACCGCAGAAACCTCATGGCACAAGATTGGATCCAGAGACTATCAATGAACTCCGAAGAAAGGGGTTATGTTTTCGTTGCTGGGAAAAATGGTCCCAAGATCATGTTTGTCCAAAGGGGGCTAAAATCCATCAAATTGAGTACTATACAGCTGATGAAAGCAATTCTGATTTTTCTGATCAGCAAGCTGATTTTGAGGACAGCGAAGAAGAAAAGGCTCCAGAAGAATCCGAAAGTGAAAAAGAAAGTGGTGGTACATTGGCTCAACTTTCGAGCTTCCAAAAGAATGAGTCTTTCAAAGTTCGTGGGATGATCAAGGGGCAGCGTATAGTTGCTCTAATTGACACTGGGGCAACACATAACTTCATAGACGAAGTTGTGGTGGCAAAGAAGGGGCTGCAAACAGAAGATTTTGAAGGTTTCAGAGTTATGGTTGCTGATGGGTTTCACATCTCATGCACCAAGAAGATTCCCAACATGTCAATGCAATTGGGCAATTACGAAGTCAAGGATGACTTCTATGTGGTTAGTATTGGAGATACGGATGCTGTCCTTGGCATTCAGTGGCTGCGATCTCTTGGAGAGATCTCTTTAAATCTGCAAACCATGGAACTCAAATTCCAATCCGATGGAAAGAAGGTGGTGTTGAGAGGCATGTCAAATGGTGGTCCTCGGATTGTGTCATTCAAAAGGATGGCAAGGTTGATACGTCATGACCAAGTGGAGTGGGCTGCGGAGTGCATGATTCTTCCAGCAAGTCCAGTTGAAACGAAAAGAGAGTATCCTCCAGATATTCAGTCTTTACTCACTAAAAAGAGTAAAGTGTTTGCCGATTTACCTCCTGGACCACCTCCTGATCGAGGTTCAGAACATGTCATAGAGCTCAAGGAAGGAGCCAAGCCAGTAATCACAACTCCTTATCGGTACCCCAAAAAGCAAAAGGATGAGATCGAAAAGAACATTAGGGAGCTCTTGGAGATGGGCTTCATTCGGCCTAGTAAGAGTCCCTTTGCCTCAGCTGTTGTTCTAGTAAAGAAGAAGGACGGTACCATTCGGATGTGTGTTGATTATCGTGCTTTGAATCAAAGCACCATCAAAAATCGTTATCCAATTCCAAGGATAGATGAGCTCATTGATGAGCTACATGGAGCTAAGTTCTTTTCAAAGATAGATTTGAGGTCGGGCTACTATCAGATTCGAATGAGAGGATCTGATGTGGAGAAAACAGCCTTCAGATGCCATTATGGTCACTTTGAGTTCTTAGTCATGCCATTTGGGTTGACTAATGCTCCTGCCACCTTCCAATCCTGCATGAACAGAGTCTTCCAGAAGCAGTTGAGGAAGTTTGTGCTAATATTTTTTGATGACATCTTGATTTTTAGCAAGACTTGGGAAGAGCACCTCAAGCACTTGGAGGAAGTGCTTAACATCCTAGAATCAGAAAGTTTGTTTGCCAAAGAATCCAAATGTGAATTTGGAATGACGGAGCTGCTTTACCTTGGTCACATCATCAGTGCCGAAGGTGTGAAGGTTGATCCAGAAAAGATCAAGGCTATTGTTGATTGGCCACCTCCTGAGAACCTAACTCACTTGAAAGGGTTCTTGGGCCTTTGTGGATTTTACAGAAGGTTTGTTAAGGGTTATTCTCATAATGCTGCTCCTCTCACTGACCTTACGAAAAAGGGAGCTTTTTGCTGGTCAGAAAAGGCACAAAGTACTTTTGATAAGTTCAAGAAGATAATGAGTTCATGTCCTGTTCTTGCAATTCCAGATTTTTCCAAGCCCTTTGAGCTGCAATGTGATGCATCCGGAGAAGGTGTTGGGGCTGTTTTAATGCAAGATAAGCATCCCATCGTGTTCGAGAGCAGAAAATTAAGAGGAGTTGAGAAGACCTATTCTATTTATGACAAGGAAATGCTTGCAATCATGCATGCATTAGCCAAGTTCAGACAGTACTTGGTGGGGAGTAAGTTTGTGGTCAAAACTGATCACAATAGTCTCAAGCATTTCATGCATCAAAAGGATTTGAACGAAAGACAGCAGAAGTGGGTGAGTAAGCTTCAAGCTTACGATTTTGACATTGAGTATGTCAAGGGAAAAAACAACATAGTGGCTGATGCATTATCCAGAAGACCTCATTTGAGCTCATTATGTGAGCTTACTGCTGATTGGAAGAATACCTTGCTTGCTGATTATGCCAAAGATCAGTTCGCAACCAGCATTATGGAGGGTACTTTTCATGATGAAAGGTACAAGGTAGTTGAAGGGCTGATACAATACAAAGGGAGAATCTTTGTGGTGGCTGATTCTAAGCTCAAGAAGAAGATTTTGTTGACATTTCATGATATACCACTTGCTGGTCATCAGGGATTCTTCAAGACTTATAGGCAGATCCGAGAAAGGTTTTCTTGGAAGGGGTTGAAGAGTGAAGTTCAACGATACATTCAGGAGTGTCCTATTTGTCAGATGAATAAAAATGAGCATACACTTCCAGCTGGTCTGCTGCAACCTCTTCCCATTCCCAACCAAAAGTGGGAGAGCATCTCAATGGACTTCATCACCGGATTGCCCAAAGTTCAAGGAAGAGATTGTATCTATGTTGTGGTAGACAGATTGACAAAATTTGCTCATTTCTTTGCTATTACCAGCTCATTTTCAGCAGCTCAAGTTGCTGATCTGTTCTTTCATGAGGTGTTTAGGTTGCATGGGTTGCCTAGAAACATTGTGAGTGATAGGGACAGCAAGTTCCTAAGCACATTTTGGCAAGAGATCTTCAGAATGAGTGGTACAGTGCTTACTCCAAGCACTAGTTATCACCCTCAAACGGATGGGCAAACAGAGATAGTAAACAAATGGTTGGAGGGATATTTGAGGAATTATGTTTCAGAACAGCAAAGGGCATGGGTGAAATGGCTTCACTTGGGAGAATACTGCTACAACTCCTCCTTCCACATGTCGATAAGGATGTCACCATTCATGGCTCTTTATGGTTATGAGGCCCCTAGCTTTGCAGATTTGATGTTTGGAGATAGCAAAGTCCCTCTAGCCAAGGATATGTTACAGCAAAGTCAAGATATATTGAAATCCTTGAAGAACAATTTGCAGATTGCACAGAATCAGCAAAAGATGTACGCTGATCAGCGGCGTGTTGAGCGCTCTTTTGAGGTTGGAGATATGGTTTATCTTCGATTACAGCCCTATAGACAGTCTACTCTCAAGAAGAGTGGAGCGGAAAAGCTTAAGCCTCGCTTCTATGGTCCGTTCAAGGTTATCAGAAGGGTGGGAGCTGTAGCCTACGAGTTGGAGCTGCCTTCGAGTAGCAGAGTACATAATGTATTCCATGTGTCTCGCCTCAAGAAGGCACTCGGGCACAACGTTATTGCTTCATCTCAATTGCCACCTTTGGATGAAGAAGGACAGTTAGTTTTGATTCCTGAGGAGATTCTTGATTCCAGAGAGCGTTCTTTGAGGAATATATGCATTCCTCTGGAGAAGAGAAAGTACGGCCTGGGAAGTACAGAAAAGTACGGCCTGCTGCAGCAATAAATGACAAAGTACGGCTCCTTGGGAAGTGTGCCAACACTCTGAAGAATGATCTCTGATGAAGTCGCCTTTATTGACTGATGAATAACTCTGTAAATCTCCGTCTGAAAAGATGAATAAGCACAATCTGTGACCTCTGTGTGAAATCACCAGGTGCAAGCTTCAGCTGGTATTGCACAGCCTCAGTCTGCCTAATCTCTGAAGAGTTTTCGTTCTCCAGAAACGTCTGTCTGCCAGAAACCCTAGGGTTTGCAAACTCCAATGCTCAGAGCAAAAAGACAAAATTCGAATAATAATCTCATAATGGTTCGATTTTGCCTTGAGTGAATATATATTTGCCTTTGAAAAGTTCGACCCAAACTCCTTTAAAAATAATCATTTAATAAATGATTTAATACGCCTTTTTGAACTTAGGAGAAATAACAATAATTAAATGACGCCTTATTTAATGAATAATATTTATTCATTAAGTTAAAATAAATCACTTTATTATAAAGTATTAAAATACTTTATAATATATCATTTAATCACTTAATATTTAAATATATTAATAAAGTGACTTTATTATAAAGTCAAAATATTAAATATTTAATAATTCATTAAATACTCCTTATTTCTCCGTCTGGTCACCAAACTGCTGAACTGGTCGACTCTGAGCTGAATAGTTGAACCAGGTGCTCTGCCCAAAATAGCAGCTTCCGCCTGACCTAACTTTCTAAAAATAGAAAGTTCCTAAAAATGCACTCTGGAAGATTCGGCGAAGGCCCAACCTGAAACAACTGCAAAACTGGAGCTACCAAACACTGAGTAACTGCCCCAGATGATCCTCTGCACACTCCTGTCAGCCTACGAGGATCGAATAATAGGCTAACCTCGTCACCAGCTGCGCTGACTAGGATGGGGACATCACAGTTAGAACCATGCTAGTGATAACAAAACGCTGAGCCTAAGTGCCTTCTATTTGTTATTCAATGTTGTTCAATTGTGTTTATGATAGCGAATTGTTGAGTCTCTTTTAGCCAACAAGTAGTTGTTGTAATTTTTGTTCTCTTTGTGTAAGAACAAGATTGCAAGCCTCTTTAGCTGCAATTTCTTTTTCCGTGCATGTGTTTAGTGTAATCTCTGTTCCAGAAGTTTGAGAAATAAAATCATGAGCCTCCTTTGCCTTGGTATAACGTCTCAGATTTCCGTTTATTGTGTTATGCTTTTATGAACTTGATTGCAACTTACATTGAAAGTAAGTAGGTGTATGTTGGGAAAGAGTTTATTGAAGCACTTTGTCAGAGAACCAACCTTGTTCATTTCTAATTCTCTTGCTCTGCATATTACTTGAGATATTAGAAACGTCTTTAGCTTAAGTTAGTCGTAGTTGGAATTTTTAATCAGAAAATCTCAGCTGTGGCATTTGTGTTTTATAAACCATGTGCTCTAGCTGAAACAAAAAGATAAGCGAATTAGTTTAAATTTACTTTCTTTCTCACCATCAACAAGAGGGAGCTTCCCCTCCTAATTTGAAGAGCAGTTTTACTGTGCATAGCTGTCCATTTTAAATTCACATTCCAGAGGTGCGAATTTAAACGCCAACACAACGAACATTTGTCATGCTTATTATTTCCAGCTACAACCAATAGACATAAGACGAAAATCTGATATGCAACTCCTTCACTTTAATTATGAAATGCATAGACAAGTACAATCAGATTGCAATGGGACGCCAAGACTCTTGGCTTACAATATCACTAAATGGTGTAATATTACTCTCTTGTATGACAAAGACTTCCCTCTACAATGTAGCAATGCAATGATACAAACTATAATGAGAAGAACCTGGAAATAGATGCAAGAAGACTGATGAAGAAATCTGATTGAAATCTGACGATGAACAGCAGCAAACACAAACTAATCGACTGCCTTCATCGATCATAAATTCACCCTCCAAAATGCTGCAACTAGATTCTTGGAAACCCCATGACTCCCTCCATAATTTTTCTGTAATTTTCCTAGCTGGTATAAGCAAAATCACACCCAATGATAGTGCGCCCAGCAAGCATAATAATGACCACAATTTTCTTCAGCAGCTATATATATAAATCAAACCATCCATAGGCTGAATTGATCACCATTCAAACACAAAATCGTCCACTCCAAGGGACTGAAGATTATCTCCAAAAAGCTGAGAATATGTTGCTCCAATCGATTTACCAAAATTGGCCCTTGGCCACAAATTTTGCCCAATGTGAAAGACTGAAATATCTTTCACCCAAACTAGCTAGGGTCGGTGTTGCACAACCGAAACCAGCATACAAGAGGATTCAACCCATACTATCGTAGTTGTTGGAGGCTATAAAATATGAGAGTAAGACACATAAACCCCTATATAGGAAGATCGATTTAGAATTCAATAAGAAAGTACAGAGTGAGATAACTGAGAAATAGAATTCAATCAAAAAGCACAAAATGAGATAACAGAGAAATAGGATTCAATCAAAAAAACAAATTCAGGTAACAGAGAACTAGAATTCAAACAAAAAGTATAAAGAGGTAATGATATAATTTATTTCAATCAAAAATGTCAAACTTTTTTGAAAATAAATTAATGAAAAGAGCCTCTAAACACTAAAAACAGACACTTACAGAGATATTCAGTTCTCTTCGTTGTGACCCAGCAAAAAGAATAACCTGCTAGTTTAAAGTATCGATGTATTTATTAATTTTTGCACACATATTTTTGCTCCATAGCACAAGCAAGAAATGATGCAGCTCTGAGATGTTCTTGTATCTTTTGGGCCAATTGCATTTGCAATCTCTGAAGTGAAATAAATTTTCTTTATATTTATCCTCACCATCAAAAGTATTTAAGATCATTTGGAATCATGGCAGTTCAAATAGATCAGTGATATCACATCATTCCCCATAGTTCATTGTTGATGAATGATAGCTTAGGTCAGATATAAACGATAATTGCTATAAGCATCATCATCATTTATATAAGATCAATTGCTCTTCATATTTAATATTTCTAAAATAAGTAAAATCGAATTTTATAATGCATGTATAAAATCGAATTTAAATAAATGATGTTCAAAATACACATTGAACAAAATTCGGAATTCATATAATATATATCCGCCATGTGTGAGGAGGTATATGTGTTAAGTATGTTTAACCGAATGATAATCGGTTGTAAAGGAAACCCGCACGCCCAAAGGGACACGTCCCTTGAGCGGACGTGTCTCCACGTGTGGAGACAAGTCCTCTCAAGAGACACATCCCTTGGGGGCGGGTCTCCTTACATACAAAAAGGAGTTCCACTCTTGATATGCAAACATTTAAATTTATTAATGTTCTGCAATCAGTACATTCAGCATTAAGAGAAGAAATCTGAAAATCGTCTTTGACTTAGAATTTCTCACACAGAATTTCAGACCTTAGTTTATTCTTAGATTACTAGGATCCTATTTGATAAAGATTTGATTACATTTACATTCATGAATAATCAGCTCCAGAAAGATATTTATCTTCAGGTATATATTTGCAAATACTTTTCAAGAAGGAAGTCACTTGCAATAACACAAAGGTTGACATATTTAATGCACAGAAATAGTGTTAAACATAAAGAAATATGAATACCTAGGACAGTACTCCATTTGGATGTACAAATATGTTACTTGTGCTCTATCTTCAGGATTAGACGGAATATCTGATAACTGTTCTTCACTGATATAATTTTCTGAACCGTCCAAATCTTCTGACCCACCAGGAAGCACACCAAAAGAGCCACCTACACCAGTCTCAAACCAAGCCTGAAAGCATTCCATAAATCAGCAAATAATAGCTCAATCAATAAACAAACACTGTAATTAAAAGTACTTACATCGCTCTTAAAATTTCACTGGATCAAAATGCTCAAAATAAATGTTGTCCCATGCCATGAGATATAATTTAGAAGTCCTTAGCTTGTCCATTTGTGTTATGTATAGTAATTCTTCAAAATGTATTCCTCATGACTTTGCTATATGACGTCTTAGGTTGCAAAGAATTTAGTTATTTTGTATTTACAAGTATATTATGTTGATGTCTACATTTATTTATGCATGTACATGTATACATCCTTCCAAACTTACACATATAAATCCATCTCACCATTTACATACATGTAGCATATATAAACACAAAAACTAAGTGAACAAAATTGCCACAAGTTTTGACCACATCTCAAGGATTTTCACCTAACCTCAAATGTACACTCTATTAGGGTTTCAGGTTGGTCAAGCCACTTGGCAGCAACTGCAGAACCGCAAGATTAGTCTGATTCCCTGCCACTTTACACTAGAATAATGGACTATTCAAACTGTACAAGCAAAACAAAGCACCACACATAATGCTAATTTTTATGGTGCACAAATATTCAAAATTCCTGCAATATCAACAAAATGACACATTTGGCATAACAATTTTATGACCCCACTCGGACATTCTTCAACAAATTAAAACAACTGCATTATTTCCTAGATCACCTACAACCAAGACTATTTGACATTAATGATTTTTCTTTGAAAACCCAAAATTCGACTCAATCATGTTCATGATGAGCACACAAATATCCTCAGAGGAGAGCAGGGAGGTGGGTGAATCAGTATATTAATGAACTTTTGTACCCTTTGTACTTTTATCAACTTCAAACTCTAAACAATACCAACTATGAAAGTAGATAACTGTATGAACAAGTTGATACCAGTTTTTTACGTGGAAACCCTTGAGGGTGAAAACCATGGTACAAAAATTATGTACTTAATATTAAAAATGGATTTACAATGGTGTAGGCTTCAGCCTACTAGAGGCACCAACCTCTTACTCAAATATGCAGGCACCAACCTACAAGGAGCAGCAACTCCTTCTTGCAAGGCACCAACCTTGGCTCTCTCTTGACTGAAAAACTTCAAATGTAGATAAGATCTTTCACTAGATTTGCTTCATGCATCAATCTATCTCTCCTTTGTGATACATGTTCTTCTTTGAACTCACGCGAGAGATACTTCTGCAATTACACTTCAAAACTCTACACTCTCTACTGCAAATCTGATTTTGAATTCATAAATGTATAAAACATTGCAACCTTTAGCAACATGTCTTTTGAAATCTGCCTTTTACTAACAGCATGCCTCTTTACCCAATCGCACCTCTTGAATATTTAAACATTATTTAAGTTTCTTCTTTTAAAAAGATAATCGCCCCCTTCAGCATTTAATAAGTTTGCATAAATAAATCTGAAGTGGTTTTTAGGTCAAAATCGTACTCCTTCAGATTTCTTAAATCATACCTCTTCAAATTTGTAAATAAGACAAATTTGTCTTATATGCTTTTTGTTTTATTCACAAAATGAAAAAGATCGTAGCCTTCTATGGAAATGTTGCCTTTTTATTTATTAGACTTTTGTCTTATTAGACTTTGTCTTCTAATGCCACCTTTTCATAAAGCAATATGAATCACTGCTCTTTTGACTTTCGTCTTTTACTTATTTTTGTCTTTTTCTTATTTCGTCTTCTTTTGTGGTTTTGTTTTATTCACTGTGCTCTTCAGCATCAATTTATCTACATGTTTAGCATGATTTTTATCTTCAGATTTAAGTAGATTTCTTTCATTATTTCTTTTAATTGCTGCAGTTGCCTTCTTTAACAGTGATCGTTGCTTTCTTAATCTTTGAAGTCTGTTCCTTATCATAAATCTGTTTTGTTGATGTGATTTTCGTGACCGCACCAACACAGAATAAAGTTACCAACGGCGACTCTATCCTCTCTTGAACAAAATCTCCTGCATGCTAAGATTGCTAGAAAAATCATGCATTCAACTCCAAGGTTCCTTCATGCAGTGGATAGTCTCAGTTGGCTTGATGTGATTTGTCGGTATTTCAAGGGGACTTACAAAATTGTTCAACAGCGGAGAAAGGAATTTTCAAAGTTCGAAAGATTTATCAATGAAGCACAGGTTTCCTATACTAACCAGAAAGTACGGAATGTAAATGGTGTAGGGTTAAGAAGGCTCTAATCTATGCTAAGGCGTGGGGCATGGCGATCAATTCTCGCAGACTTCAACCAGGCTTTGCTTTGCCTCACTTCGGACAGCTTCCACATAATTGGTGCAATCTTCAGAGGAGTAGCTCAAAATGTTCAGATCACAAATTAGCATGAAAATACCATCACAACGACGCATATAAACATACAAATCATGATCAAAGTTAAGTACATGATATTCCAGTTGACCACACAAGGTGCACCCACCATCAGTGAGCTTGCTAGTGGTATGGATAAGCGAAGCTTGCTCAAATTAAACACCACATTCCACAACTAGCATCTACTTGCATGAAACAAAATCTATTTACTTTAAAATCCTACTTGAAGTAGAAGGAGGAAGAAACCTCGCTAGCTACTCACAACAAAAGACGAGATCATCATCAATGAAAACTCTTTTTATTGAGAGAGTGTTCACAACAATTTCTTACAAAGATTTCAAAGGAAAAACTTTCCTTCTTCTTCAAACTACACTATCGATCTACGCTAAGCTACCTCTAAGTTGTCTCTCTATCTTCCTATCTCTACTCTAATCTCTACTATCTAATTCATTACAAATGAGGGGGGGATGCCCCTTTTATAGATGGCCAAGTCCAGTGGACGGCTCAAATTATAATCGGATGGATGGCCCAGATTGTGCCACCTCAACCCTAAACAAGATTCACCCTAAAAACCGCCACCAAGAGGAGTGGGATAATAAATGAGCAATTAATGGCCACATCCTTCTAGAAGATTCTCGTCCAGAGACGCGTTCACACTCTTCTTTCTTTGACTACAAACTGGATGAATCTAATCGCCACTGCTCCAACTCCTTGAAAGGGTATGGCAGGCACGTTCTCGATCTAACTCCAAGGCGACAACTTCTTTCTCCTACTCGATGATTTTTTTTTTCTCCTTCCTGATGTCGTTCTTCAACTTTGAAGTACTTGATGGTGACCACTAACGCTTGGGTTCCATCTTTCCCTCCATCCTGAGCTTGGAAGGATTCTCTCGTCTTGAACTCAAACATTTCTTCTTTGCCACTTGATTTGAGCACATACTAAGTCTCAACACTTAGCCATTTCTTGCAACTTTTCCTCCTTCATGATCTCATCATCTTGGACTATTTGCTTCATTACTTCAAGTCACTATGCCTTGGCCTCGGTGTTCACCCTGCAAAACAAGCAAGGAGAAGAGCATCAGAACACTTCATAATACAAATTCACTTCACTCACCTGATTTTCATGCTTTGACTCCCAAGGTCTGAGTGATCTCTGGATCTGATGGGGTTTATCATTTTTCCTCTAATAAACTTCATCCTCAAATTCTTCATGCCTTAGCCAAATTTCCAACCCATCTTGTATTCTACTTCCTGTGTACCTTGAAGTTGTGCCTTAGAAACTTTATCCAACTTGACGGCATATTTAGAGGGTGTTGTTTGATTTCTCTCTATCTTAGAAAATTTTCCAACCAGCATGATACCCCCTTTTTGTCGTAGCCAAATTTCCAACCCATCCGCCTTAAAAATAATTCACTTCCTCTAGAATATTTCATCAAGCAGGCGTCTGAGAAAAATCTCCATCTTAAAGTCTCTGGCAGGGCGTGAAGAATCTCAAAATCATATCCTTGTTGAAGATATACAGTACCCAGAAGGAAATTCTTCCCAGAAGACATCAAATTCATGAGTCTACAAACGAAGGGGTACTTTTAATTTTTTTATTTTTAACCTTTGCAAAATATTTCACCAAGGTTTATTCTTTCTTCTCCTCTAGGCGTGCTTTTCCTTGTCTTGCCTCAGAAATTTTATCCACTTGCCTGACTCATGAAGGGTGTATTTGAAGAACCTTGCCTTTAATTCCACCACTTAGACAAACTTCCTTCTCCATCCTTGATGGGCGCATATGGGGGGTTTGACTTCCATTTTATTGCCTTAGAAAAATTTCCAACTTCAACTCTTGAGTTAGGCGCATCAAAGGGGGTCTGATTCTAGTTTTCCAAACTTCGAAAAAAATTCAAAATTCACTCCTTGCCTTGGGCGCTATTCCACCCCTGAGCTTTCAATTCTTCATACTTAGAAATTTTCCCACTAATCTCAAATTGCTAGGGCGCATATGACATGGGCTACTTCCAATCTTGATGCCTTAGACAAATTTCTAACTCCTCTCATTAGTTTGGGCGCATTTAATAGGTCCTCCTTCCAATTTATGACACTTAGAAACACCCCAACACCTCTCCTTGGGTTAAGGCACATTTGACAACATGAACTTCAAGTTCTAATGCCTTAGAAACATATCTTGTCCACTCTCAAAGTCAAGGCGCATATGAGGGCAAAAGCTTTCATTTTTCCACACTTGGAAAATTTTCAACTAACTTCAAGCATGTAAGGGTGCATTTTAGAGGGTGGACTTCCAATTTGTGATACTTAGAAAACTTTAAGCCTCTTCTTCTTCTCAAGGCGCATTTAGGGTAGGGAGCTTCAAGATTTTAATACTTAGTCACATTTCCAACCTCCTTCAAGTTAAGGCGCATATGACCCCCTCTACTTTCTCTTTTCAACACTTAGGATATTTCTTCATGGCATCTCCTCAAGCTTGGGCGCATATAGGGGTCTCTTCTTCAAGTTTTGAATGCCTTTAAGAGTATTTTCTAGTCTTCTCAACTTCTTAGGCGCATATAGAGGTCCTTACTTCAAGTTTCAAGGACTTAGAAACTTTTTAATCTTCCTCAAGTAGCTAAGGCGCATACAAGGGGTCTTACTTCAAATTTAAAACACTTACCATATTCTCTAGTCTCCCCTTCAAGTCAAGGCGCAAATGAGAGAGTCTACTTCAAATTTCACACTTAGAATTTTTTCAAAGGCCTCCTCCTAGTCAAAGGCGGATTTAAGGGGGTGAGCTTCAAATTTTAAATGCCTTAAAAAATTTCAAGGCCTCCTCTTCTTCTTGGGCGCATATGAGGCCCTGAGCTTCCAATTTTTAATACTTAGAAATTTCTTGGAGCTTCTCTTCATCTTAAGGTGCATTTGGAGGCCTGAGCTTCAAGTTTGCAAGACTTAGAAACTTTTCTATCAATCTTCAGCTTCAAGGGCGCATTTCACCATGTCCACTTCCAGTTTCAAGTACTTAGAAGAATTTTCAGCCATCCTCAAGTAGCTAAGGCGCATTTGGCATGCTGGACTACAAATTTCTCAGACTTAGTGAATTTTCATGGCTCTTCAAGCTTTTGGGGCGGATTTGAGGGGTGAAGCAGGATGTTCTTTAGACTTAGGCGTTTTTTTCCCATCTTCACCAGCCAACTCAATACTTACTATATATAGTAAGTTCCAGGTTTTCCCTCTTCTGAAGCTCGGATTGATTTGAAATTTTAACCGCAGGATCCTCATAACCTAGTCAGTTTGTTCACACTGCCATCTCGAGTTGACCTGCTGTTTATAGCATGCTTCTGAAGGTGGTTTACTATTTATAGCAACTGCCTAATTTTGACACTTCCTCAACTATGTTTGACTTGAAATTTGAATGATGTGACCCTCATCGGTAGACTTGCCCATTCACACTAGCGCCTACTGCTGACTTACTATTTATAGCCTGTTTCTGGAACACCTTACTATAAATAGTAAGTGCTCCGATTGCCTTCAAATTTTACCGGTGGATAGCTTGAAAGATAATGGTCACAGTGGGATACACCGGTTTTCAAAAAATTTGGCATTTTACCCCTCATTTTGGGTCCCGAAGCTAGAAACCCTAATTTGACTTGCATGTCTATCAAATGACCTCCGTTTAACTTCGTTTTTGTTGCACTTTACCCTATTTGTGGTACTGATGTGTTGGGCAGCTGCCGGAATGGACCTGCTAAAAATAGTAAGTCTCTGAAACGTGATCATCTTGCCTTGCATGTCATATCATTGCGTAGCTCTTGAAAAACCCATAAAGAATATCCAAACATGCGTTAAAAACTCTGACATGCAAACCCTAAAAATAGCCTCTGAAGATGGCTCTCGAAAAAGTCATGATCCTGATTTGCATGATATACCACTGCGAAGCCCTCGAAAAACCCACAAGGAATGTTCAGACATGCGAAGAAAATTTCAACATGCAAACCCTAAAAATAGCCTCTGAAGGCTGAATACTGAAAGTCATCGTCTCATTTTGCATGTTATATCACTATGTAGGTCTCAGAAAACCCAAAAAGAATTTCCAAACATGCACTGAAAATCTTTGCATATGAACCCTAAAATCAGCTCCTAAAGGTGAACTTACTAAAAATAGTAAGTTGTCTGTTTCAGCTCAGAATTTGCAAACAAATAGCTTAGCATGCTCTAGATGCAGTGTAACGATCAGAACTTCAAAAGTGCTGAGAAAATGTCCCAAATTAGGCAATTACTAAAAATAGGAAGTTGTCTAAATTCGATGAAATTTTGTTGGGGACCTGCTGGAAGCATGCTGAATGTATTGCCAACCTCTTACTTCAATTTATTCACTCCATTTAACTTCAAACTGGCCAAAAGAAAGCAAACCCTAATTCTTAGACTTGGCCAAAAACTCAATTTACATTCAAGGAAGTGCACATCCCCAAAAAGACAGACAGCAGAAAGAGAGAGAGAGAGAGACAAAACAAAAGCCAAAAGACCCGAACAAAGCAAAAATTAGGGGGGTCCCCATTTGCAATGGGGCGATGTGTGAAAAGGTCACAACATGTTCCTTAGCATAGACCATTGTATTTGTATTTATAGGTCTTCAAATTGCTGCCATCAATTAATGCATTAAACTCTGTCTTGGGCAATGATAATTGTTGCCATGGAAATCATATCCATTTAAACTCATTTGAATCTTCTACATTCTTGGCTTGACATCAATGACAATTTCCAAAAATCTCCCCCTTTGTCATTGATGGCAACGCAAACATACTTGCATTGCTCCCCCTTACTCTATTCCTCCCCCTTTGACATCAATGGCAAGGGTTCTTCCAACAATGTTTTGCATTTTTATTCCATGGAGCTACAAGATACCATGTATAGCTCCCCTTGAATATATGCTCCCATCTATCAATTGGATGGGTGTGGGACTACTCCCAATTTGTTCCTTATATACTCAAATGTATCCCTT
>VDFB02204387.1:0-15536 GCA_007258455.2 Sequoia sempervirens | reverse complement strand
TCACAAGTAGAGGGCGTAACAAATCCAAAGGGGACAGATATTGATTTTAGAAAATGATACTCCACTTCAGCTTTATGTAGCTTTGAAAAAGAAACAAAAAGTGATTGTAATCATATCATGACAACCATATTTTTGATAATATGTAAAAATTGAAAGAAATGATTATTATATGTTAATGAATGAATGTGAATATGTTAATTAATGAATGTTATATGTTATTAGATGAATGAAATGAATGTTATATGTTATTAATGGATGAATGATTGAATGTTATATGTTATTAATGGATGAATCAATGATTAATGTTATATGATTGGGTATGCGGAATTGAGAGTGATGTGAGGGGGGGGCGGGGGAGCACCAAATGAGCTTCCACCGTCACGTGGTTGGCCTTGTTAAGTAGAGAATATTAAACTATACTCAAAACAAAGAGAAGCTCAATAAGGTAATGCACTTTTCAATATAAGAAATGCATCGTTTGAAGCATCAAACCAATATGCACCGTATGTATGATCACCGTCACCGCAATGGTACATTTCCACGAATATATAATATTTTTTTTTTTTTAAATTTTGCTTCTTCGTCGAAATTTCGACGATAACAACCAACGAATCAACAGAAAGCCTCGACGAAGTTTCTATAGCTGCGACGAATATTTCGTCGAACATTCGACGAACTTCCAGTGTTCTTCCGACGCTACTACTTGCCTATTTCGTCGCATATTCGACGAACTTTTGGTGTTCTTTCGACGCTACTAATTTTGTATTTCGTCGCTATTTCGACGAAATTTCCATGTTTCCACGCTAAATATTTGCCCGTTTCGTCGAGCCGACGACGAACTTCTGGTGCAGTTCGTCGGTGGATAAACAAAGTTTTCGTCGATATTCCGACAAAATCCCGACGTATGTCGCGATCCTGCCGACCGACGATTCTTCGCCGTTATTTCGACGTTTACTTTTTCGTCGTCCTTGCGACGAAAAAATAGCGACGGAAAATTTTTGGCCATTGCGTCGCTCTTCCGACAGAGATTTGTCGAACGACCGACGAACGACCGTCGGAAAATGGTGTCAAATCCTGTAGTGGGTAGAGTTTAAGGCCCTTAGCATCTGCTTGTTCTTTTGAGATTCTTGAACAACTGCCAGGAGGTCATATTTGATTATATCCCAAAACTCTTGGTAAAACTCGATCGGGAAACCATCAGGACCAGGCGCCTTCCCCTTCTGCATTTGGAAAATAGTCCCTTCAAGCTCTTCAAGCGAGATATCCCTCATAAGATGTTGGTTCAAATCTCGAGACACAAGCTGAGGAATACAAGAAAGAACTTGGGCCTCCTCAGGAGACCCCCCTTGCGAGTCCTCCCTAAAGAGAGAAGTAAAATATTGCCTCACCTCATTTGAAATTTCTGGGAAGGAAGAAAGAAGTTCTCCCCTAACATTCACAAGACCAGAGATAGAATTCCCATGTCTCCTGGCTTTCACCGAATTGACAAAAAAAGCAGTATTCTTATCCCCTTCTTGCAGCCACTCTATCCAAACCTTCTATTTCCAATCCATTTCCTCCCTCAACTCCCACTCCTCAAACTTTCTCACAGCATGTGCCTCAGCCTAAAGAAGCTCAGTCATCACCCCTTCCTCCCTTAACCACCTTGTGATACTATCCAACTTTACTTAAGCCAACATATTTGCATGGAAGACATTCCCAAAACACTGAGAGTTCCAACGCTTAAGCTTATATTTAACATATTGAAGTAACTTGGAAAAAGTATACATTGTCGTACCATAAGCAGGCCTACCATTCCTCCACCATTCAGCCACATAATCCATCAGAGAGGGGTCATGCAACCACATGAGCTGGAACCTTAAGGAAGGAATACGATGTACCCGAGGTGAATCAATGGCAAGCTTGATAGGCCAGTGATCAAATCCTCTCCAATCCAAGATCTCAGAGCAGGAAGACCACATCCCACCAACCCAGTAATAGGACACCAGGAAGCGATCCAATCTTTCAGCAATGCAGAACTCCCCAACGCGCCGATTATTCCAAGTAAACTGACCATTGTTGGGTTTGATATCAACAAGATTTAAAGAATTGATGTTATCACGAAGCAACAATGCAGAGGGCTCCAACCTTACAGTGCCACCCCACTTCTCTGATAGTGCACTGATAGCATTAAAATCTCCATCCATAATCCATGGATGGAAAGGTTCCATACTACGAACAAACCTGATATGGGACCATAGAGCTTGCTTACCATGAAAATCAGTAGGAGCATAAATGTTAGAGAAGAGGATAACCTCCCCCATCTCAAAACTAGTAGCAAGCATAGACATAGTAGATTTAGAAGACATCCACCAAAGAGGTTGAATTTTCTGTGGATTCCATAAACATGCCACACCCCCAGAAGATCCATGAGCACCAATACATTGACACTCCCCACTCCTCCACAGCCTAGGAGCCAAGCTAAACATACTCTCAACAGATAACTTAGTCTCCTGTAGAAAAAATACATCAGGACCATGTTTGTGAACTAAATCATGAACTGCTTTTTGTCGAGGGCTGCTGTTCAAGCCCCTTACATTCCATGAAAGAACAATCATTTCAAGGGGCTCAAAAAAAGAGAATCCAGAGTCTTTATCGACCCTGACTCTACCAAATTCTCACCTGTCAATTTGATCTTTTCCACATCCTTCTTCCTACCAGGTTTAGCAAATTTCTCTGCCCCCCCTTTCTTTATATCCTTTTGCAAGATGCCCAGTTTTGGAGGCTTGGACCTCTTAGCTGAATCCAGACCCGCATTCTGCCCAAGAAGAGAAGAATCCTCACCCATTAATGGAACAACTGCCAGAGAAACTAGAGCCTCTGCAACCTTTGATGGTTGAACAGTGTCCATGTGCATACCATAATCACCATGTGGCTCCTTAGACGATTCCAGAACAAGGTCTTCCTGAACAAGCCCCTTAGTCCCCTGCCCCAGGTTTAACAGACCAGGGTTCACTTCCTGTTGACTAAGATTGTCCAAAATCTCAAATCTGTTAAACGTACCCTCATCTTTCCTTTCCTTAAAAGGTCTCTTTTTCCCCCTATTCCTATTCTAGGTCTTGACCAGAACAAAACCATCAGTACCAGCCTCCTCATTAGAATCAATGCCCTTCCCCTTATCTGCCCCCAGAATGTTGCGAGAAGGCAGTGAAGGCTAGGGCTCCATAGGCTTATATCTTGGACACTTCCTCAGTAGATGGCCATATTCATGACATAGCTGACAACGGAAAGGAAGGGTCTTGTAGTCCAACTGCTGCACCCAAGAATAGGAACCCACACACATATCTATTGCATCGGGCAAAGGCCTACTTAGGTCAATTTCAACACAAATATGGGAAAAAGTCATTACCTTTTTACCCAGGGTCTGTGATTAGGTTCCAACTGGTTTTCCAAGCAACGAGGCCAGCAAGTGCAACACATCCTCCCGACAACATTCCACTAGGAGCCGAGGTAAACGAACCCACACCAGAACATGATTCAGAACCTCCTCAGTAGGGTTAAATCCTGCATGCCATGGCTTGATAAACAACCCCACCTTATTATGAAAATAAGGTCCTCCCTCAAAAACCTTGTTGTGGTCAACAATGCAGTTAAAAGTAACCATGAAGTAATTGTTAGCCAACAACATTAACTCCATTTCTCCTTTAGGCTCCCAAGTTCTCTGGGCCCAAAGCTCCAAAAACTGTAATGAAACCCTCATCCCTAAAAACTTGCAATATAATGAATGGTTTGAATAATATTCAATATCTTCAACAATCATCTCAGATGGAACAACAAATTTTGGTCGTTCCTTGCAGCGCTCTAGACAGCCATTAATCTTTGTGATTCGTGAACCCGAGGATTGCCCCGCACCATCAACCCTAAAATCCATTGCAAATAAATTGTTATTATATGTCAACATCCCTTGCTTTGGGGAATTTGAACCAACAGCTGCTCAGAAGTTCATATCAGGAGAAACCCCAGACATCTCCCCCTTAGATATGGCCATCAATACCTAAGCAAATGAACCAACCCCAAAGGCAATGAGGGGTCGAGTCCCACTCCACTCGCACCTCCCAATCTTTACACCAACCAACCATGCCACCCCTCCCACACCCGCACCAGACAGGGGAAATTAAATAACTCCAAAAGGAACCAACGGCGGGCTCCTTCCCACCTCCACACAGCAGTAAAAATGCACCAACCAAACCCAGATCAAAGCTCTGAGTGCAATAAAAAATGCACAGATACCCGTCCCTGAGCGCACCAAAATCTTCAACAAATTGGGGCTCTTGCCAACCGCCCACACCAGACAGCAAATCACACCACAAAGAGAAGACGTCCACCCCCGGAAACCCCAAAATCACCCGACCTAGACTGCACAGAGGCAAAGAAAATTGATCACGAGCTAGGGCGCGAGTGCCCTAGCTCGGCCTTCATAGAAGTAGACGTGAGCCATTTCCCTAAATCCTTTCACGAGACCCTGCTTCCCTATGGAGCTCAAGGTGGGGGATCATATTTTAAGGAGGAATGGGAATTTCCCACTAATGTTCTTGCAATAGCCCGCAATGGGGCAGTGGATAATTTTAGGCTAATGAGATGGGTGTTCTTTGAAATTAAGGAAATTAAGTTGAACCAGAGAGCCATGAACAATAAAATGGAGAAAGCTAATGATGACAATAATAGAGGTAGTGGTAGTGGTTGGGCTACTGATTTATGGACTGAGGAAGAGAAGAAGTATATGGTTGAGTGGCTCAAGAAAATGGTGGAGGAATTACAGGATTTCAAATGCAATCATGATGGCAAGCAGGCGGATATAGATGAGCAGCTGAGGAACATAAAAAAATCTCTCCACAAAGTGTTGGTTATGAACCATAAGATTTTAAAATCCACTGCACATACCATGAATACCATGGTGGAAAACCTGGAAAAATCCCATCAAGTTAAGACTACTGTGTTTCTTGATTTGGAGAAAGAGGAAGGGCAGCTGGATAGTGGGGGGCCAAGTAACAGACCAACGGAAATTTGAAAAGGAAGGTTGAAGGTTGACCAAGCTTTAGTCAACATCCAGGAGATCAAGAAGTCTACACTTAACATGAACAGTTTGGAGTAGGAAGAAGCAAAGATCCTCCAGAACCTGGCCTAGGAGCTGGCTATTTTGTAGTTTTTTGGCTTTTCTGCCCTAGTTTTTTAGTGTTTTCTTCTGTTTGGGAAGCTTCTTGTTTTTGTTTGTGCTCTGTTAATGCTTTATCCTTCACTATCTAACTATTAAGGGTTTCGGGATCCCTCTAAAACCTGTTTGTTCCTTAATCAAAAACATCTCACATGCATTATGGTTTAGTGTGATAAATTTCAAAAATCACAAAGATATATTGGAGTTAAATTTGCACCTTAAATTTGTTGGTGATCCATAGGAGTACAAAATCACAAAAAGACCCAAAGAAAAGATGAATATTATGGCTACACAAAACAAAACTTGGGAATAAGCACATGGGATACCAAGCATAGCTCTTAGTTAATCAATTGATAAATGGAATGGCATATAGTAGACGATCTTTTGATATGAAGATATTAAATTGTTAGCACTTACCAACACCATCTATAGGTGTAAATTGTACTTAAATAAGGAGATACATCATAGTGAGTCATGGTTGTTATTGTAATAGCTTTGGGTTATTGCAATTAACTATTAGTCTAAGGTGTGTGAGAGTTTGAATCTTGACACTAATAATTACAATATTAAATAGGCCTTGAATCATTGAAAAGGTATGTAAGTGATGAATTCCAATCTACAAAAACTACAACATAGCCTTTATATATGCCTAGGTAGTAATAGGTCTCTTAAGCTGCCCCACATGCATTTGAATTTCTCAAATGAGGGGAAATCAACAACTAGAATAAATTACATGGGTTGTTATCCCACATACCTCAAGTATACAGAGGATAGGCATGGCCCATGTAAATGCTTTAGGTTCCCCATGTGTGAACTTGGTCATGGTCCACACTAGATAGATGATGCTCACGTTTTCTTTAGACACTTAAATCATGCAAGAAATATATACATGTGATCTACACTAACCATTGAAATAAAGAGTCCAAGATGAGACTAGATAGGGTTGTGCAAGTGGTCATATGAGTAGTACACATACTTCTATATATACACAAATGAAACTACAAAATAAGAATAAATCTAAAAATAAATAGATTGTTCTAATGAAAGTTCAAACCAAGTTTATTAATCCAATCGAAGAATTAATTTTGTTTCATGAAAACACATATATTCAAAGAATCCAAGGAGGAAATCATATTTAAAAGAGATAAAATCAAAGAAGAAAAAGTAATCACTTATGAAATTCTACACCTCTTCTAATAGATAGTGTAATTTGAAGTTCCTAACAATTGTTGGAATAGGAAGTTATTTTTGGTTAAGTAGAGCAAGCTAATTTTTCACTAAGGTAGCATGTGCACTAGAGCCTAGCGATGAACTTTAGTTATTATTAAGTTTTGATGAATTAATTTCTTTCATTAAATTTAGTCATTAACACAAGACCTAAGGTAAATGTGTTGACTTGAGATGCATGAGTGGCTATTAGTAAACTTGAATTAATACCCTCTCCACACATATTATATATGGAAAATTATATACAAATAGCTGCTATGATTACTTAAATAAGTGACATTATATTTCAACTTTAAAGTTAATAACATGATGGAAATTGAGAAAAAGCTAGCACTATTAGGATACTCTTTCTTTTTCCTTGAAGGAATAAATATGCATTTCAAATAGTGCACCGAGAGTATTAAGGAGAAATAAAAGTTAATCAAGTGTTCATTTGGAACTTGTTGAAGGGAAATCATATGTTTAACAATTTCAAATTGTTGATAAATATGTTAAAGAACTATTCAATGTTGTCACTAGTTGATTAAAGATAGATTTTAGTAGAGCAATGAAGGTATTTTTAATTAGGAGAGAGCCTCTAGGATTAGAATAATAGGAGACTATGAGCTAATGGAAAGTTCATGTACTAGTTTGTGTAATGTATGGAAAGACATCCCTAGGAAAATAACTCATGTGGTGTGCAAGCTATTGTGGATACCATATTTATAGATCAATAAGAAAAAGGCCACACTAAGAAGACAAAAATATTAGGTGCAAGATAATGAATTTGCACAAAAAATAATGGTTTAGTACTAATTTTTAAACATAAATTGAGGCATTGATTCCTTCAAAATACAACTTGGCCATGGTCTAATGGGGAGACCAAACCCAAGTAATATTGTGCAACCATGGATATTACTTTTCCATATGAAAATAAATACCTAAGACTTATATCTTACACTCTTGAAAATATTCTGATATATTTGTATCATACCATGACAAGTTTTCTAGTAAAAAATATTTATTGATGTGTTTGAATTTAGATTCCTAGAGAAAAGGAGCACTCACACACTAGATTATAATGGCATATCTTCCATGCAATATTATGTTTCATGTGAAGGTGTTTTGGGTTTCACTGTAGGAAAACTACAATAAAATATTATGTTAATACAAATTTTCCTATACACTATCAAAGATAAAACTCATCTAGGAACTATAGAAATAAATTTTAGCAATATATATATATATATATATATATATATATACACATATGGGATCAACTACTAAAATATTCCAACACACATTTTATTTTATGATCCTAATCAAATGATCCCCCAAAGTATGTGTACTACCTTATTTCCTAAAGAGACTAAGTTGCTAATGGTCATGTGATAGATATGAAGGTTTAATGGATAAATTAAACTAATAATACTTTCTATATTAAATAAAATGTAGAGAGAAGTAAAAATAATTGTATTTATAATTTGTAGATTAGAAAAAATAGTAATAAAATGACAAACTAGGTGTAGGAATAGAAAAACTAGAGAGAAAAGAACCTAACATTAGATGATGGATATCATTTTCTAAGATGATATCATGATTCATGAAAATCCATGTTATGCTTTGTAGTCCATATTATGTATTGTTATCCCAATCTTATTCTATCATCTAGAAAAGTTACAAAACTCAACTGTTTCTTCATTTTTTCACTCACTTGCACAACATGATACAAGGAAAATAGAGACAAAAAACTAGGAGATACTAGAAGATATTAAAATTCTAAAAATAAATTCAATCTATGTATTAAGAAATGGGAATAGGAATGACAAGAGGAAGAGAGCGAATGAAACCTCATGCAATTGTACTCTTCCAAATTCCTATAGCTAGAACAATAAAAATGATTGGGACTACATAGGATCTTGATAAAAATGTTTAAGCCCCTAATTTGGTCTTTTTACCCTCATGAGAAGTCAAATAAAAAACATAGAGTGAAAAGTGTATGCTCTTATCCTACATGCATCTATGACTAAGAACAACAAATTGAAAATAAAACTATAAATATCAAATCCTAAGTCTACAAGGATTAATAAACTTGTGTGTGTATAATATTGGATAGAGGATGGTGGTAGTCACCAAGAGATTTACCAAAGAGAATAGATATAAATGATATAGAAAGAAATATTGTACCTATATCAAAACAAGAATAGAAAACTTCTTAATAGAATTACTAGTCATGTGATGAAGAAAAGATTAAGAGAATGCCCAGATATCAATGTGATGCAATGATATTTTTCTTGAGAAAACATTAATAATAGAGTGTAAAAAAATGATAAAAGAGAAAGGGAAATTTGTTTATTTTATATTAATGGATATGGAAATCTAAATCAATAGAAAAAAATTTAAAAGGGTTCCTTGGAACTTTAAGGGTAAGATTCAAATGTTGAAGATATTATTTAGAGAGGTGTCATAGTAGGTTGCAATAGGTATTTGGGTGGGGTATCAAACATTTAAATTATTAGAAACTTGTGGGATTCTAGAATTTCATGAAAACATATGTGCATAATGTTAGTGCCTTAGAGAAATTGCTCAAAATTTGGTGCATGGTCTCAAGTTAAAGAGAAGAATCAAAACCTAACTAAAAAAATTGGTAATATAGTGAAGAAAAAAGCATAAGGATTAGGCTAAAATGATCCCTAAAACATGATAGCAAAATGGATACTAAAGAAATCCCAAAACATTAAATTAAATTTTAATGATATAATTTTTTTTATACTAGGGAAAGATATATGTGTACCAACCATGAAACAAATATATGGATATATGGAAGATAGAGATTATTCCCCAAAAATATAAAGGTGAAGTAAATTGATAATGTGAAGCTGTTAATGAGGTTAAATTACTATCCTAGATTTAAGTTAATACTAGTGAGGGAGAGTAGCTTACTATTGACATGTAAAAAATAGATACATATTATACTCAATCCATAAAGATGGTTGATGATCTGTGTAGGATCTAGACTAGATTGCAGTTTAAATGTTTAAACTTTTACAATGCTTTACAATGTTTATTTCAAGTTAATTAGAATGAAATTAACTTAAGGAAATAACATAAAGAACGTAATCAAGGTGATTATAACAGAATGAAAAGAAATGAGAGACAGAAAGAGAGAGAAGAAGAGAAGTGCAAACATCGCTTGATAACGGAGTTCGTCACGAAAGTGACTACGTCTCCGGGTCCACTCCAATAGAGTGTGACCGATCCGATTAATCTCCAAAATCGATTACAAATGATGCACCAAGACCATCAGTTCGGCAGCATAACAGGGCTCCGACATACAACAATGGCTCAGAAAATCTCCAACACCTCTCTTTCGATAATCTCCACAGCATCAGAACTTCATCACCTGTAAAAAAAACTTATGCAACTCTCACCTCAAGCCCCCTTTTTATACAAAGAATTTGCTCAATTTGGCTCTCAACCAATTGATTTGCAAATATTCACCTTATCTCTCCAAATACATAACAATCTTTTACAATCTCCTTTTTTACATAATAAATCTTCAAAAATCCCCCCTTTTACATAATAAATATTTAATAATCTCCTTTAAATAATTTAAGCCCTTGAATTTTTCATATTTTCGGGCTTTGGAGGTTTTATTAAATCCTTTAAAAAGGATCTTTGTTTGTTTTTAATTCAAAAATAGGAGTTTGTTTAGTTTTTAAAAGGCATTCGGTTTGAAAAAGCAGTCAAAAAGAAACCGAGCCACATAATTTTCAAAGAATCCGCGGGGCGTATCGGTGGCTAAACGTTTTGGTAAGCCGGCGGTCGCGGGTTCCAACCCGGCCGCTGGCTTTTAATAGCCTTATCCGCAAATTTGAATGAACAAAACAAATCAAGTGCTATACATAGTTAAGCGCGAATATCGCAGGCTAACGGTGGAGGTAATGCGTTGTATATTGAAGGTACGCGGTTCGAATATCTCTGCCCACATTTTGCGAACGGCAAAACAACCCGCCGATGCCTCGGATACCAAGTGCCACGTGTCACACTCGCATTCGCTGGAGAAGCCACATCATCGACACCGAAACATGTAACCTACCACGTCACCATGCCACATGTCAGGAGTTAACTCGTCGAAGACAACACACTGTCGCTGACTCAGCCGCCGATTGTATGCCACATGTCAGAGAACCATTCGTTGACGCTGCTGACGTGGACGATGACTGTACTGCCACTAGGCTGCCACGTCTCTGCTAACTGGATGTACGGACGACACGTGTCAATGCATTATTTGCCGAACTTTGCTGACGTCACTTGCCACATCGACATGTACGGACCGTACGGACTGCCACGTGTCAGCTTCCGATTGGTCCACTTCGGATTTCGTACCTCGTGCTGACGTCAGCTGTACGGATGATGACGTCATCACTGTACCTTCAAGTCCACCAAGTCAACCTGAAACTTTGACCAGCTGTATCTTGAGCCTCCGATGTCGGATTTCGACGAAACGAGTTGCGTTGGAAAGCTTGCGACGAGCTCTTTGCGATGACGCTGTTTTCATTGATTTTTGACAACGCCATTTTTTCGCCTTCTGGATGCCCCTAATCCTAGTTTGACCAAAGGTTTGACTGGCCATAACTCGTGCAAACGGACTCCTTTTCGCTCCGTTCGAGTTGCGTTGGAACCAGGACACTGAGCTCTTTCTGATGGTGCAGATTTTGGAGAAAAACGAGACACTTCAATTTTCACTGAAAAATGTCCACCGGATCAACCTCCCCACTGAAGACCTTTTGGACCTCCAAAAGTGGCATTTACTCTGACAATAGTGAGGACTTGGCCTCCCCACTTGTCCTGTATCCTCTGTACATCTGAAAACCTGGCTCACAAGCACAATGAAGACTGCAACAATGTTGTTGAACATAAACATTATGTTATCACTTCCATAAACATCTACATCCAATGTCGTAGCCACTAACCAACAAAAATTGACTAGCATCAAGCTGAACATCAATGCAGAAATGAAAGAAAACAAGTCAACAACATATCGATCCTTTACAACAGGAACATTTTTACCCAAGGATCCATCAATGCTTTCAAGCATCCTTTTCTCATGCTGTACTGCAAGTGCATCCTGCAACATCTGACCCTGGTTAGCTACTCCAAGCTCATGTTTAGAACCACCTGTACTGACATACATCAGAGTTAATTCCTTACTTGCATTAATTACCCTCTTTAACTGCCCTGTGTTTGCAAAAGATTGATCAGTCTTAATCTTGCGAGAATGTACAATGTACTGAATTCCATTCTTAAACAAATGATAATGATTTTGTTGCCTGTAGAATATAGCTTTCCTGTCATAAAGATAAGGGCTACCAAGCACTATCCCACAGATATCCAGTGGAACTACATCAAACAGTACTTCATCCACAAATTTACTAGTGATTGTGAACCTTAAGGTGCATTGTTTCGTTACTTGCAGCTTATCATTTTCACAAATCCAACCTAGTGGATAAGGTTTCTTATGTTGTGTAGTTTTTATTCCCAAGTTCTTTACAACACTTTCTGAAATCAGATTAACTTGTGAACCACTATCTATGAGTGCATCAATTTTAGTGTTCTTAGCCATAACCCTTAAATGAAAAAGCTCATTCCTTTTTGCATCTTCAGAGAAATCATTAACTGTAGAAGAAGAAGCACAACTTGCAACAGAAACACCAGAAATAGGAGCTTTACCTTTTAGACCCATCGCTGTTATCTTAGTCTCATCATCTGAATCTGAACCAAGATCCATAACAACATTCATGGATTTATCCTTACCTTTCTGTTTTTGATTGCGTCTTTGAGCCCACTTAGGCCTCAATTCGGGATGTAACTTCCAGCAGTGATTTTCATCATGACCTTCCTTGTCACAATGAGTGCAAGAAAGCTTCTCATCCTTCTTGACTGTAGCTGCTTTCTTTCCTTTCCCTGTCTCTACATTCTTAGAAGATTTCTTTACATCATTATCAATAAAAGATCCTTTACCCCTTGACTCTAAGTGTGTTGCTTGAACAGACACTTCATCTAAGTTACAAGGGTTCAATACCAAAATGGAATGCCTAAGGTAGGAATGTAGACCTCCTATGTACTTTAACAACGTGTCTTGAGTATACAAAGGAACATTCAAAGAAATAGCCCTTTTCCTAAATTCATGGGTGTACTCTTGGACAGATTGACCTTTCCCTTGCCTAAACATTTGCCAGTCCATCATTAACTGCTGCATATGTCCTAGGGGATAAAACTGCTTCTTTAGAGCATTAACAAACTTTGCCCAAGTTAAACTGACTCTACCATGTTGTGAAACTTCTGCCTTAGACCTACTCTCCCACCAAGTTAAGGCTGTACCACCTAAACGAAGAGTAGCCAATTGGATCCTATCAACATCATCTATTAGATTCTGGACTCTACAGTAGACCTCTATTTGTTGTATCCAGTCATCCAATTTATCAGCATTAAGTTCACCACAATATTTAGGCAAATCAAATTTTACATCCAGTTTTATCTTAGGTTTATACCCACTCTTGAAAGGATTAGAAGAAATAGAATGAGGAGAAGATGGAGAAGAAGGAGAAGGAGAAGAGGGAGGAGAAGAAGAAAAGGGATGATCTGGTTGCTTGCCACCATCTTCATGATGTTTCCCTTTCATGTCTTTGCGATCTTCTTGCTTCGACGAACCTTCTTCACGTTCCTTCCGTTCTTGTCTCTCCTGAAAAAGAATGTCCACCTTTGCCTTCATGTCAAGGAATGCTTTTCGAAACTCCTGCTCACTGATTTCTTCAGGAACCTCCATTCCAGAAACTGACATCTTTGGCAATGTTACGCTTCCCGATCTCAGGATCAAAGTCTTCGAGCTTGCCTTCACCCTTCTGGATCCTAGATCTCGTTAGCATTCAAAAAAAACAAATAACTGCAATAAAAGTCACCCTAAAGCTCTGATACCAACTTGATCTGTGTAGGATCTAGACTAGATTGCAGTTTAAATGTTTAAACTTTTACAATGCTTTACAATGTTTATTTCAAGTTAATTAGAATGAAATTAACTTAAGGAAATAACATAAAGAATGTAATCAAGGTGATTATAACAGAATGAAAAGAAATGAGAGACAGAAAGAGAGAGAAGAAGAGAAGTGCAAACATCGCTTGATAACGGAGTTCGTCACGAAAGTGACTACGTCTCCGGGTCCACTCCAATAGAGTGTGACCGATCCGATTAATCTCCAAAATCGATTACAAATGATGCACCAAGACCATCAGTTCGGCAGCATAACAGGGCTCCGACATACAACAATGGCTCAGAAAATCTCCAACACCTCTCTTTCGATAATCTCCACAGCATCAGGACTTCATCACCTGTAAAAAAAACTTATGCAACTCTCACCTCAAGCCCCCTTTTTATACAAAGAATTTGCTCAATTTGGCTCTCAACCAATTGATTTGCAAATATTCACCTTATCTCTCCAAATACATAACAATCTTTTACAATCTCCTTTTTTACATAATAAATCTTCAAAAATCCCCCCTTTTACATAATAAATATTTAATAATCTCCTTTAAATAATTTAAGCCCTTGAATTTTTCATATTTTCGGGCTTTGGAGGTTTTATTAAATCCTTTAAAAAGGATCTTTGTTTGTTTTTAATTCAAAAATAGGAGTTTGTTTAGTTTTTAAAAGGCATTCGGTTTGAAAAAGCAGTCAAAAAGAAACCGAGCCACATAATTTTCAAAGAATCCGCGGGGCGTATCGGTGGCTAAACGTTTTGGTAAGCCGGCGGTCGCGGGTTCCAACCCGGCCGCTGGCTTTTAATAGCCTTATCCGCAAATTTGAATGAACAAAACAAATCAAGTGCTATACATAGTTAAGCGCGAATATCGCAGGCTAACGGTGGAGGTAATGCGTTGTATATTGAAGGTACGCGGTTCGAATATCTCTGCCCACATTTTGCGAACGGCAAAACAACCCGCCGATGCCTCGGATACCAAGTGCCACGTGTCACACTCGCATTCTCTGGAGAAGCCACATCATCGACACCGAAACATGTAACCTACCACGTCACCATGCCACATGTCAGGAGTTAACTCGTCGAAGACAACACACTGTCGCTGACTCAGCCACCGATTGTATGCCACGTGTCAGAGAACCATTCGTTGACGCTGCTGACGTGGACGATGACTGTACTGCCACTAGGCTGCCACGTCTCTGCTGACTGGATGTACGGACGACACGTGTCAATGCATTATTTGCCGAACTTTGCTGACGTCACTTGCCACATCGACATGTACGGACCGTACGGACTGCCACGTGTCAGCTTCCGATTGGTCCACTTCGGATTTCATACCTCGTGCTGACGTCAGCTGTACGGATGATGACGTCATCACTGTACCTTCAAGTCCACCAAGTCAACCTAAAACTTTGACCAGCTGTATCTTGAGCCTCCGATGTCGGATTTTGACGAAACGAGTTGCGTTGGAAAGCTTGCGACGAGCTCTTCGCGATGATGCTGTTTTCATTGATTTTTGACAACGCCATTTTTTTCACCTTCTGGATGCCCCTGATCCTAGTTTGACCAAAGGTTTGACTGGCCATAACTCGTGCAAACGGACTCCTTTTCGCTCCGTTCGAGTTGCGTTGGAACCAAGACACTGAGCTCTTTCTGATGGTGCAGATTTTGGAGAAAAATGAGACACTTCAATTTTCACTGAAAAATGTCCACCGGATCAGTTGAGGTTAACATTGATTTATAGGAGCAATTCCACCCTAAATTCCCACTTTGATTTTGAACTCTTTGCATGGAAGGTGGATGTTCCCTTGGGGGTACCCCACGGTCCCCCTCCACTGTCCCTTCTTGACCCAACTATGCACCTCACACATAGTTTTGTTGGATGTTGTGGTTGCGTTGTTGATATGTGGTTGTCATTGATGTCAACACTATTAGCATTGATGTGTTGTAGGTTGTATATGTCAAGGATATTGAGAAAATTGTTAAAGAAAGAGTTGCAGGTTGATAGTGGAATAGTGAAGGTCATGAAGGTGTCTTGCTCAGTACGTTGATGATCAGTCATTGCAGACTAAAGGGTTTATTGTTGAGTATATTTAGTTTAT
>VDFB02204386.1:0-16975 GCA_007258455.2 Sequoia sempervirens | reverse complement strand
AGCCTTTGTTTGATCAGGCTTGTGATTGATGTTGCAGCCCAGTGAGTCAGTAGGAGAGAACACACCAGAGGAAGAAAGAACCATGGTGACTAATGTTGAGTTAGCAAAGAAGGTAGATGAGCAAGAAGAGGACAACCGACTGCTAAGAGAAAGGTTGTCTCAAATGGAGAAGCTCTTGGATGAAGTCCAAGAAATAGCAGACAAAGTAAAGGAAAAAATAGAACTAAAGGAGGAGCAGAAAGCAAAGGAAAAGGAAGAGGACTTGGAGGAGGAAGCTCCAAAACCTGACCCTGTCCTTGCTGAAGAACCCTTCTTGAAAGCACTGTAGGCCTTAAGTGGCAAAGCTTTGGAAGGAGTGCTACTATTCAGTGGACAAATGGACCCTAATTCAGTTGTGGACTGGATTGAGAGTATGGAAAATCACTTTGAATGTGATGGTATAACAGAGGCCCAAAAATTAAAGGTGGCCAAGTCAAGGTTGAGAGGTGCAGCTCTCACATGGTGGAAATTTGTACAAGCTGAAAGAGAGAAAGAAGGCAAGGGTCCTATATTACATGTGGAGAGGTATTATAACCAAGATTGCTGCACTACCTACCCTGATGACCTGGCTATGAAGTCATGTAGTATAGGAGGAGACATAATTCAGGGTAAAAAAGATGGATGTCCAAACATACACCTAGGAGTTCCAAAGTTAGATCAAAGGTGGTTGAAGATGAAAGCATCAAGCTTACAAGGTATTTGAATGGCTTGTAATGGTCTATTCAAGAAGATATGAGGCTGAAGGGAATTTCAAAAACCATCCGCTAATGCTATCAAATGGCCTTAAAGATAGAGGAGAGAAAAGAAGCAAGAGCGTGACTCAAAAGTAGGGGTAATGAAAGATACAGAGACAAAGAGGTGGCTATAGAAGGAGAGTTTAGAACCAAGGTCTTATGAGAAGTTAGACACTGAAAAGAAGAAGGAAGTTCTAGTAGAGGTGGTAGAGGAAGAGGCTCTAGCTCTAGAGGAAGAAATGGTGGACAAGGAAGAGGCAGTTAATTTACCAATATGAAGTGTTACCACTGCAATCAAATGGGACACCCTGCCTATAGGTGTCCAGAGAAGGGTAGTACTTCTCATGGAGGTGATAAGAGAAATAATCTAGTTCATGATGAGACAAATGCAGTAGAGAAACATTATAAGGTACCATTGAATTCTGAGGAAGGTGAGAACCTCATGATGAGGAGAATTTTGATCAAGGAGCCGGTTAAAGAGGAACCAAGCCAAAGGAGGTCCCTGTTTAGGATAAAGTGTAAAATGATGGGGAAGGTATGTAGAGTCATCATTGACTCAGGGTCTACTAACAATATTGTGTTAGAGGAGATAGTCAGCAAGCTGAAGTTGACAAGGATACCCCACACCAATCCTTACAAGGTCACATGGCTCAATAAAGGTCAACATGTCTTGGTGAATGAACAAGCATGGGTGGAGTTTTCAATTGGAAGGTACAAAGACAAAGTTTTATGTGATGTGCTGCCTATGGATGCATGTCACTTGCTCCTAGGTAGACCATGGCAATTTGATCACCAAGCTATGCATGATGGAGCAAAGAACTCCTACACTTTCAAGAAGGATAAGGTAACATTTAGAATTCCGTCTTTGTTAGAAGATACAGAGGTGTAGACAACAGGTCCTAAATTGCTCATGGTTGGTGAAAAAGATTTCCTAGAAGCCTTGGAAGAAGGAGAAGGAGTTGGCTATGCAGTGATGCTAAGGCCAAGAGAGGTAAGCAATGAGAAAGTAGCTGAAAAACCAGAGTTACCTAAGGAGATACAGAAAATGTTGCAGACCTATGAAGGCATTGTGAGTAGTGGACAACCAGCAACATTACCTCCTAAAAGAGCCATAAGTCATAGGATAGACTTGATACCAGGGGCTACCCTACCAAATAAAGCAGCTTACAAGATGACTCCTCAACAAAATGAGGAAATAGCTAGGCAGATTCAAGAACTCCTTAACCAAGGCCTCATTAGGAAAAGTATCAGTCCATGTGCAGTACCCACTGTCTTAGCACCTAAAAAGGGAGGAGAATGGAGGTTTTGTACTGACTCCAGGGCAATAAACAAGATAACCATTAGGTATAGGTTCCCTATCCCTAGGATTGAAGACCTCATGGATTGTCTAGGTGAAGCTAGGTACTGTACCAAGATAGACCTAAAGAGTGGTTATCACCAAATTAGGGTACATGAGGGAGATGAGTGGAAAACAGCTTTCAAAACCAATGAGGGTCTCTATGAGTGGCTGGTTACGCCATTTGGACTGTCTAATGCCCCCTCCACATTCATGAGACTCATGAATGAAATCCTCAAAGACTACATTGGCAAATTTGTAGTACTGTATCTTGATGATATACTGATTTATAGCAAAACAAGAGAAGAGCACCTCAAACAGATAGAGTTGATTTTCAAGAAGCTGTAGGAGGAGAAGTTGATGATCAATTTGGAAAAGTGTGAATTCATCAAAACAGAGCTGGTGTACCTTGGATTTGTGCTATCACATGGCAACTTGAAAATGGACAACAACAAAGTGGAAGCCATCCTCAATTGGCCTACTCCAAAGACAGCAACAGAGGTAAGAAGTTTTCATGACCTTGCTCAATATTATAGGAAGTTCATAAGACAATTTAGTGCTATTTGTGCTCCTATGTTGGATACCATTAAAGGAGGAATGAAGACTAAGTTTGTATGGAATGAGAAAGCTAACAAAAGTTTTGAGTTGTTGAAAGAAAAGATAGCTACCCAACCTGTTTTGGTGTTACCAATCTTTGAGAAGCTATTCACCATTGAGTGTGATGCAAGCAATGTGGCTATTGGAGCTGTTCTTAGTTAGGAGGGCAGACCGGTGGCTTTTCATTCAGAGAAGTTAAGTGAAGCCAAGAAGAAGTATTCTTCTTATGACCTTGAGATGTATGCATTGGTCCAAGCTCTAAGGAAATGGAGGAACTACTTGCTTCCCAAGGAGTTCATAGTGTATTCAGACAACCAAGCACTTAGTTTCCTGAATTCACAAGAGAAGTTGAGTCACAAACACATGAAATGGGTGGAGTACCTGCAAGCTTACACCTTCATTATCAAGCACAAGAAAGGAGTTCTCAACAAGGTGGCAGATGCCTTGAGTAGAAGAGTCCTCACCATTCAAGAGATTCAGTTGAAGAGCATGGGAATAGATCATTTCAAGGATCTATATGTAGATGATGAAGATTTTGCAGACATTTATAAGGTATGTGTTGAATACAAGAATCACTTTCATAGTAAATATGTTGAATATACTTTGCAAAGTGATCTTTTGTTTAAAGGGAATCAGTTATGTGTCCCTAGAGGCTCTATTAGAGAGAATTTGATACAAGAAAAACATAATGGTGCATTGAGTGGTCACTTTGGGATCACAAAGACTCAATAACTTGTTCAAAGATTCTATTATTGGCCAAGAATGAATCTAGATGTTAGGAGGTATGTGGAGAGTTGTATAGTGTGTCAAAAGGCCAAAGGTACTTCTTCAAATGTAGGCCTATACCAACCACTGCCTATCCCTACTAGGCCATGGGAATGCTTGAGTATGGATTTTGTAGTTGGATTACCCAAGACAAGACAGGGCATGGATAGTGTTTATGTGGTTGTGGACAGATTCAACAAGATGGCTCACTTTGTGCCATGTAAAACTACCAATGATGCCAGTCAAATAGCTTCTCTCTTCTTCAAAGAGATAGTAAGGATACATGGATTACCAATCAACATTGTATCAGACAGAGACACTAAGTTCATGAGCCATTTTTGGAAGACACTTTGGTAGAGAATGGGCACTAACTTATCCTTTGGATTTTCATACCATCCCCAAACTGATGGTCAGACCGAAGTTGTAAAAAAAAGTCTTGGAAATCTTTTAAGGTGCTTGACCAAGGAGTATGGTCAACAATGGGATCAGTTGATTGGGCAAGCTGAATATGCCTACAATGACACTATAAACAGATCAAAAGGGAAGAGTCCCTTTGAAATTGTCTATGGCTTACATCCTAGAGGTGTCTATGAGCTGAGAGACTTAAGGGATGGAGTCAAGGGAAGTGGATATGTTGATGATTTTACCTATGCAATGTAGGAGATTCATGATATAGTCAGGAAGACATTGGCAGAAAATACCATGAAGCATAAGACCAAGGTGGATGAGCATAGAAGAGAAGTGTAGTTCCATGTTGGAGACTTAGTGATGGTGCATTTAAACAAGTCTAGAATGCAAAAAGGAGTCCCTCACAAGTTGTAGACGAAGAGGATAGGTCCCTGTCCAATCCTAGCAAAATATGGAAACAATGCTTTCAAGGTGTAGCTACCAGATGACAGTGGACTATCCCCTATTTTTAACATTGTAGATCTGGTTCATTAGAAAGGACCACCACCAGACATGGATAAAAGTCTCAATGAAATCATCCAAGATGTGGAGGAGCTTAAACTGCCTTCTGCTACAGTCAAACAAGCTGATAGTATACTGGATACCAGGGTCTACAAGAGGACTAGGACCAAAGAATACAAAGAAAATCTAGTTAAAAGGCATGGTCAACCTAATGTTGATGTAGTATGGATCAAGGAATCAGAGTTCAAGAAGCTGGGCATTGATCCCAACCTACTCAATCCAAGGATGGATTGAAATCTTTTGTTTTGGGGAGGATGGTGCAGGAGCACCTAGGCTAAACTCCATTTTGTTAATGATCAATTTTGGCTTGTACCTAACCTTAGCCAAGTCAGGGTAATGGTGTGTTTATTTTGGACCTTAGTAGGTCTTACTTGTGTGTGGAATGGGTGAGTTAGTCACTAGGACTAAGGTCACCATAGTTTAATTGTTGTTGTTAATTCTTGTTTTATTTAGCCTTAAATAGCTTAAGTTTGGAATAGAGCCTTAAATGTGTTCTAAACACATCCTTAATATTTGAAAGATGCCAAGAGGCAGTTAAGGGAGTTGATGGCTCGAAATAAAGGAGTTAGAGGTCCTAAAAGTTAGGAAGAGGACACAATGATGGGAAGTTGCAAAAAGTTGTAAAGTTGCATGACAACATTTGTCAGGTTGCATGCAACTTAGTTATCTCAGATCCCCTAAAAGCTAGGAGTGTGGGATCGACCAACATCCCTTAAAACTTGGAAAATGGCATCTATGTAAGGTGTGGCTTGAATGCATGGTGTGGTATTGTTGTAATCAAGTTTTTGGTTAATGGGAATAGAGAGAATTCTAGAATTTCTGTGTTTTTCCTAAGTATCTTGAGAAATAGTGATATCAAATGCTTTGTATATACTGATTTGGAATTGTATTCATGTTCATAGTGAAGTTTCAAGTCTTTTTCATTCAGTAGTCAAGTTGTTTTGTGCTAAATTAGTGTTTTGAATTCATAGGTTAGAGTCTTGAGGTTTTTCTAGGTCAGTTTTGAGCAGTTAGTCTTTTGATGGCTCCCCTATGAAATCTAGCCACGGGACCTTCCTGAGGAGGGATGGATATGTTAGGGGAGCCAGTAGTTTGTAAATACTTAGCAGTAGGAGTCATGAAGTGTCGAGCTCTAGTATTTAAAACCAAACCCTAGGCGAGTTCTTACTACCCGGTTAGAGGTTTGGCAGTCAAAAATTGAAGAGAACAGGCAAGGGAAGGAGGTACTGTACGGAAAAAGTACAGTTCCAGGTGGGGCATAACCCTACCTAAGAATTCTAGAAGGATTGAGGCTTAATCAATCCATTTGTGTGAGAGACTAGCAATAGATCATTGAAACCCTAGGAATTAGGCCTATTAGCCTTGTTTGCCCTAGATTGTAGGAACTCATTGTACGGAGGAGTCAGGGGTCTGAAACCCTCTGAAAATTTTAAAGAATCAAAAAGGGTATCTGGAAGTGGAGTTTATTTTCTATGTTGTTTGGAAAGTTTGAGCAAGAAAAGCAAAAAGGTGATTGGTAAGGGCTACAAGGAATTAGGCCTCACCAAGGCAAGTTCTTGAATTCAAAGACAGCCATTTGAAGGTCCCCAAAAGATGGATCTAATGGTTGTGAACAGCTGTTTTCAGTGTCTCTAATAATCTCTACAAGTAGTCTGGCTATTGAGAGTGAAGTTGGCACTTAGATTCTTCTAAGTGTAGGAGAGAGCTTTGCAAGATCAAGTGGTGTCAGTCCTCTAAGGTGAAGCACAAGGAGTGAGGCTCTTGGAGAAGAGTTGAGACAGGACTTAGTTGATAATCTAAGCCTAACAAGAACCTAGAAAGGGATTAGGTTCCTGGATGAAGACAGTGAAAAGTCTTCTTAATTGATTGTGCAAGCAAACCAAGGAGCACTTACAATTCCTTGATACTACAAAAACATGTTGGGACTAATCAAAATGATTCACAAAAATGTTGACATCAATGAAAACATTGCATTACATTGCTATGCACCTTTCATGCTCATGTTTCCAAACAACATCATCAATGAAAAACTTCCTTGTAACCTTACAACAATAGTTAAATAATGATAGCAAAGGAGGATCAACATATGAAAACATTTACATGCCCATGTGGTACCTTCTATTGGAATTCCATTCCTTTTGGTCTTAAAAATATTGTGGTAACATATCAAAGATAAATGATTGTTATCTTCCATGACATGCTTCATAAGATTCTAGAAGATTATGTAGATGATATACTAGCTAAATCCATCACAATATAAGGACATCTTAAATTCTTAAATCAAATTTATGATAGATTGGAAAAGTATTAGCTGGGGCTAAATCCCAAAACATGTATCTTTGGAGTCACTTCAGGGAAACTTTTTGGGTAAATAGTATCATGAAGGGGAATTGAAATGGACCCTGCTAAAGTCAAAGCTATCATTGACATGCCACCTCCCAAAACACTTAAGAAACTCAAATGTCTACAAGGGAAGATACAATCTATTAGGAGATTCATTGCACAATTGGCTAAAAAATTCCACCCATTTATACACCTTATTCATATAGGTGTAGCATTTAAATGGGATCATAATTGTCAATAGGCCTCCAATAGTTGAAATACTACCTTGCATCACTACCAATATTGATGGCACTAGTTGAAGAAAAACCTTTAATATTGTATATCTAACTGACATCAACAACATTATGAGCTCTTCTAGCACAACATGATGAATCAGGGAAGGAAAGAGCCACCTATTACATCAGATGGGCCCTAGTGGGATACAAGCTTAACTACACCTCTATTAAAAGAGATTTTCTAGTAGTGGTTTTTGCTTCTCAAAAGCTATGAGCTAAGAGTCTATACCTAAAGGTATTTGTGGGTCATATTTGAGTGGCATTACCATAGCTAAAATGGCTCTTAGAATGGGTTATTATTGGCCTACCATGGAGCAAGAGGTTGATCAATTCATGAAAAAAGTGCTTACAATATCAACAACATGGTGACTTCATCCATGCTATAGCACATGAACTATGACCTATCATTACACCATGGCCTTTCTCATAGTGGGGGCTTGATCTCATTGGAAATATAAAACCTACCTCATCTAATGGCCATAAACTCATCATTACCACCATAGAGTATTTTGAAGTGGATAGAAGCCATTCCCATGACATATATCATAGGAAAATAGATATCCAAGTTAATCTTGAACTACCTAATTTTTTTTCTATTATGTTCCTGAGGCCATCATCACAGATAATGGAACACCTTTTAAAAACTAGGATATCTGAGAACTTTGCAACCAATTCCATATCATCAAAAGTGAGGTTATCCTGGTCTCAAATCTTCGGGCTGTAATCTCAGCCAAGAATCCTCCTGTGAGTTTGAGCTCCCATTGTTGAGAGTTTTACTACAACACCTGATTAATGATGAAGAATTCAAGACATCTAGGTTGAATGAAATTGATTTGTTGGACAAGCATTTTATAGAAGAACTAAACCACTTACAATCATATCATAATCAACTACATAGAAGCTACAACAAAAATATCAAGGGTTGACACTTTCAACTAGGACACCTCATTCTTAAGGAGAATTGAAAAAATTAGTTGGATCAAAACAACAAAGGAAAATTTGAGCATAACTTGTTGGGACCTTATATCATCACCACAAGTTATGGATCAAGAGCTTATCAGTTAGTGACACCTAAAGGAGATCCATTTCAAGAGCCTATAAATAGTAGTCATCTCAAGCGATTCTATGCCTAGCCCATGATGGGTATCTTATTCTAAAAAGTCAAAAAAAAATCCAAAAAAGGGGTATAAAATAGTAAAGAGAAAAATTGTCCTCTAGTGGAAACCACCTTGGTGGCACTTTGAGAAAGTACCTTGGTGAAAGCCTGGAAAATAAGCACCTTGTGTAAATAACTACCATCAACCATCTATCAAACACTCTTTCTCTTATCATGCATCCAGATATAATAAATCTACATCCACACATCCACCATCCACCTTCCATCCATCCATTCATATCCCTATCATGGTTTGGTGTTCAACGAGTATCTATACCTATTAGTACTACTTGGAATTATCCTATCATTCTATCAAGATCAAAATGAAGTAGTCTAGCACATGACTGAAAGGAAAGTAGAGTGCGGAATACACCTTCCTAATGCTAATATTCAGGAGAGAATCAAATAAATCATTTAAATCTATGCAATTATAGTTCATTTAATATGCACATATTAAAAACACAAATAGGCAATAAAACATTAACACAAGATTTATGTGGGAAAACCCTCTCAGGAAAAAAACCCACAAACCAAAGAAAAAATAACTTGTATTATAGTATAACATAAAATACATGCAAGGCATAGAGTTGTTCTCTCAGAGGTGTTTTTCCAATTATAAAACCAGCAGCACAATGTTGTTTAATCGACCATCACATCACAATAAACTATGAAATCACATTTTTAGTGTACTAAAATTTCCAAGCGTTGCAAGAATCAAACACCTCAACTTCCTAGAACAAACCTAGACATTACAGCTACTCCAACAACCAAAATGGTCACAAAATATTCAGACAACCATTCACACATCTTTACCAATTGTTCCCAGTCTTAACCGCAATATCACAAAGCCTTTTTTGACTAGCCGCGAGACTATGGTTTGCTTCAACCATTTTGTTTGACCATCACAACACTATAAACACTTAGAATGACCTTCATGGGATAGCAAGCTCACCACTATACCATAGGCTACATTACAAGTCACCATGGGATCATGGGTTACTAACCTTTCCCCGCACTACCATAGGCTATCTCTTAGACTATTGTGGGGTGGCAAGATGACCCGCACACTTGCCAGCCTCTCCAATCACCATTATGAGGTGGTGGGGTAGCCCTTGCTCTATTGCTATCCATTTTATGGATCACTATAGGGTGGCGGTATGGCCCCATACACCCACACAGGCTACTAAAGATTGTCGTGGGATTGTGGGTAACACTGCCAACCCACACCCCTCTTAGCTGAACCCTGCAGTATTGCGGTAAAGATAAAATGAAAAACTTTGGGAAGTCTGAGTTTTATGGAAACTGAGCTAGGGTTTTAATATTGAGTTTGAGACACACATTCTCAACATCCTCCCACTTGAAAAAGAGCTCACTAAACCCCTTCCAATGCTTGAAGTAACTGAATATTCTAGACCCGAAGGCCCATCAAACTAGTGGACCATTTGAACTTATCCATGCTCACAAGCTTTGTTAATGCATCAACAACATTCACTAGAGTATCAAATTTTTCTAGACTAACCTTTCCATCCTCCACCATATCATGAACAAAGTGATACTACACGTCAATATGTTTCATCCTGGCATGGAAGGTTGGATTTTGCACCCAAAAAATGGCACACTGATTGTCACAACAAATAACAATCTACCCTGCATCAAAACCAACATTAGAAAACAATCTTCTAATCTAAATGGCCTCCTTACAGGTGTGATTTTTTACCATGTACTCAGCCTCATTAGTGGATAAAGCAAATACAACCTACCACTTGCTCATCCACCTAACTACACCATCAAACAACCTGAATACATATCCACTGGTGGATCTTCTACTATCAATGTCCCCTACCCAATAAGAATCCACATATCCATGAATACTAACTGAACTCTAAGATCTAGTAGAGTAGCTATGATAACATAAGGCATACTTAGAAGTACCCTTCAAATACCTAAAAGCTCTCTTCACAACATCCCAATGCAACCTTCCTGGATTATCCATAAATCGACTTAGCACTCCCACTACTTGGGAAATGTCTGGCCTAGTACAGACCATTGCATACATTAAACCACCAAATGCACTTGCATAAGGCACCCTGGTCATGTCCTCCATCTCAATAGGAGATTTTGGACAATCATCAATAGAAAGTTTCATTCCCTACAACACTAGAACAACTAATTTCTTGCAATCCACCATATTAAACCTCTGTAGGATAGAATTTATATACTTGCTTTGGCTGATCCAAAGTTTTCTATTTCCCTTATCCCTTATAATTTCCATCTCTAGAATATACCTAGTTGAACCTAGATTTTTTATCTCAAACTTTGTTGAAAATTAAGATTTTAATTTGGAAATCATACCCTTACTATTGCCAATAAACAACATATCATCCACATAAAAATAAATAATAAGAAGATGACCATTTTTAGATTTAAAGTAAACACAATGATCAAACTTCGATCTCACAAACCCCAAAGACAACACATAGGTATCAAACTTTCGGTACCACATTCTACTCAACTACTTCAAACCATATAGATATTTCTTAAATTTGCAAACTAGGTTTTCCTTACCTTTTTCAATGAAGTGCTCTAGTTGGGGCATGTAAATATCTTCCTTAAAATCACCATAAATAAACATTGTCTTCACATCCATCTACTCGATTTCTAAGTCATATGCAGTTGCAAGTGACAACATAAATCTGATAGACATCAACTTAGCTACAAGAGAAAATATTTCTCCATAATCAATCCCCTCCATATGGGAATATAATTTTGTGAACAACCTTGCTTTATGCTTCTCAATTTCCATCTAGACCAATCTTGCTTTTAAACACCCATTTACATTAAATAGGATTTTGACCTTCAGGAAAAGGTACCAGATCCCACATTTCATTCTTCTTCAAAGATGAAATTTCCTCATTCATGGCTTCCAACTAGGAATCTGAATCAAACATACCCATAGCCTCTCTAACAGTCCTAGGCTCATCAATGTTAGTAATCAAAGCATAGGAACAACTTGAATCTAGCATAGAATAACCAAACCTTTCAGGTTGTCGCTTCACACATGTAGACCTCCTCAGAAGCTAAGGGTGAGGTTCTTCGTCTTGATTAGAATTTTCAAATCTACTTGAGATCTCCTCACAAACAAGTCCACTAGGAGTACATAGTTCATCCTTATGTATAGTAAGAGGAACTTCAACTACCTCCTTCCTTTCTGCTTCTTTTACCTATGGCTGCAGATCAACTATAGAAGGTTTCAACTCACAGAAAATCACACTTCTACTATACAAATTCTTCTCTATAACTAGGTTCCAAAGCTTGTACCCTTTCACACCAATTTTATAACCAATGAAGATACACTTTACAACCTTGTTCTCCAGTTTAGATCTTTTTCCACTAGGGACATATGAATATGTCTCACAACTAAAGACTCTAATGTGGTTGTGGTGCAGGAGTAACCTAGCAATTTACCCCTCCATGTGGAAATTGATTCAATTTGTTTTTTTACCTTGTGATAAGGGTGATTTAAATTATTTCTTGTGTGTCTAGGTGAGTAGGAGGTTAATTGAGTCAAAAATGCAAAAAGATGCCAATATATGCAAAAGTTGTCAACTAAAAAGATGTAAAATTGCAAAATAATGCAAATTGTGGAAGTTGAAGGGTCTTAGGCATTGGTGGGTAGTTAGAGAGTATTTAGAAGATTAAAATTAAGTTTTTTTTCCTTTTAAAAGGCTTTTTAATGCATTGTAACTTCGAGGGTGATTGAAATGAGAAGATAGAATAAAGGAAATATCTAATTTTAAGCAATTTCTATAGAAAAATATGTGTTTCCAGACATATGTACAAATTGTACAGACTGTAAAATGTCCAAAATTGGTTGTAACTATTGTGGCCTCCAATTACCTTCCATATGAATCTTGTTTCATGTATTTTGGTGATCATTTGAGTTAGATATCATTGTTTCTCTCATAACAGTTAGAAACCCTTACTAGGGTCAACCGTGAGTCAACATAATTATGTTTCTCTTTATTCTATTGGAAAAATCATCTGGTTTTTGGTGACATTGTTCTTCTATGTATAAAATCTCATATTCAAATGGTTTTGAGTCAAGGCTATAAGATTTAAGGTATTGTGGTTTAAAGTTTTGACTGGTTTTTTTGAGTATACAGTCTGAAACAAAGCATTTAAGGGAACATAACCTAGGGTTTTACAAAATCCTTACAGAAATGGGCATATAATGGTCTGTTAAGCTTGAGTAAGTCAAAAAAAACATGTGTGAACCATTGATCAAGGGAAAATATGATTGGAACCTATACATCCAATAAGCCCTATTGGACTTGAGACCTAGTTAGGCCTATGCTAGCAACATTCAGTCCTAGTTTGATCATTTTTCTCCAAAACAACATATGCTAAATTTTTGATATGTTCTAAGGCATATTAAGGGGTATCTTAAAAGTTTTTACAGTCAGTGATAAGGGCCTATGTTTGAAGTTATATATGATAGAGTTATGGGGTGTGGCTATAAGAACACTAATGGCCATTGGGCTCTTGTTTAGCAAACCATTGAACGAGGGGTACTTGAGGTGTAAAATTTGTTTGAACCTGTTACTCCAAGCTTGGTAAAATTGCTCTAAATTTTGGAATAGTGATTTGGGCCTCAGTAAACAAAAATTGGTGTTAGTGGCTTGCGAAAGCCATAAGTGCACAGTAAGGACAATTATAAAAATCTAATTTTTGTTGATTTTTGGGGGAACTAAATGGACTTAGAATAGTCATTTACAAGGGGATAAAAGTGTTTGAAGAACTGGAATGCATTTGGAACTCCTATTTTGTATGAATAAAGATTTAGGAGGAAATATAGTTGACTAAGTGTGTCAAAAGGCCTAGAAGTGAAAGGTGAGTTAGAGATGTTTTGAGTTAAATGGAGATTGTTGAAGGTGTTGTTTTCTTCCTCTATACTTGCATCAAAATGGTATCAAAGCTTGAGAAATATTTGGGCTAGTGAGTTGTGGAATTTTGGTTTTGTGTTTTGTGTTGGTTGTGGTTTTGTGCAGGTCAGAAGAAACTGGTTGTTGCCATTGAGAAGGCAAAGAGAAAGTTGAGAAGTTGAAGCAAGGAGGAAGCTTGCTTGTGAAGATGGATAAATTGAGAAGGCATTTGTAGGTAGAGGAAGAGAGAAAGAAGAAGAAGAGACAAGAAAATTTTGATAGAGAGATTACTGAGATAAAGCAAGAGTTGAGAAGGTTGGAAAAAGAGTTCCAAGAATCCATGAAAAAGATGGAGAAAATGATTGAGGAAATGAAAATTTGGAACTTGAAGATAAGCAAATGAATTTCATGGCCTATAAGGAAGATAATCAAGAAGAGAAGAAGAAAAATGAGGATAAAAGAGGCTGAATTCTTTGAAGATGTTGAGGAAGAATTCACTAATGAAGAAAGCAAAGTTGTTCTAGATGTTTCCAAGCATGAAGATATGATAGAGAACCTTATTTCAGAAGTTGAAGACATTGAGTTGATTAAAGGGATGATTGTGAATGAGTTGGTCTTGGAATTTTTCAAAGAATTAAGGAGATACATAGGTATTGTGGTAAATCTAACATGTCATTTCTTTGTTATATTTACTTCTTTGTGTATCTATGGAAATTTAGGCCGAGGGGTTAGCTTATTAAATAATAAACATCAAAAATCCAAAGAGGCTATCAAGAACAATGGAAAATCAAAACAAAGAACAATTATACCTTCCTTTCCTTCCACGCTTCACCTTCATAGCACCTTCTAGTTTGCAGCAAGTCAATGAGGCCCTCAGATTTTGAATTGAGTAACCTATAATAATGCCAAAGCCCTATGCAAATGTTGAAGGATTTGATAAAATTATGCCTGTCTATGACAATATGATAAATGAAAATAATGACTACCAATGCTAAAATGACTAAATGCCTATATTAAAAATGACTGGATCCCGAAATTATGAGAAAAATTGTCTTTTATAGAAAAACACAATTTTGAGTGGACGGATGAGATTAAATTCTAAGAAAGACCTAGAATGAGAGGTCCAGATTAAACCTGAGAATCCCTAATTAGGGTTAGGGAAAAATCATTAATCAAACGGTCAAAATAATATCTCAGATAATTAGATCGACGGTGGAGAATAAATGAGAAAAACTAATTAGAAAATGAAGATTTTCGAAAATCAAGAAGATAAAGACTGTCTGATTTGCGAGATTCAAAAAATCAAAAAGATAAGAGTTGAACTAAAAAGAAAATTTGGAAAATCAATAATCTGCCCGATTACTTGAGTTTTGGAAGATTAGCTTCCAATTTGAATTGAGTTAATTCAAATTATGGATTTTATGAGATAATAAATAATTGATTTTCCAATTATTTACCAAAGTGAACTGTCAGTTAAGATTGTGATGACATTTTAAATAATTGATTTATTTAAAATGAGAATATAATTGGCAATTAAATATAATTAAATTTAATTATTTGATTTAGAAGATAAGATTAATTAATTAAATAAATTAGTAATTTATTTAATTATCACAGTTAGTAACATATTAAATAAATAAATAAAAACTTATTTATTTAATAATCAGGAAGAAATATATGAGGAAGGGGAATTAAATAAATTAATAAATTTATTTAATTAAGGGGAAGACTTAGACAATTAATGACGTATTTAATAAATAAATAAAATTCATTTATTTAATAATCATGAAGAATACAAAGACATGAATTAATTAAGCAATTATAAATTATTTAATTAATAGTCGAATGTGGACCGAGGACATAATTAAATGTCATAATTATGCTAGGATGAAAGTGGTAAAATGGAGCTTGCAGGGCCCTAGGTCATTTTAGGTGTCTACATTTTGCCCCTCTTTCATATGTCGCTTGTCGCATTGTGACAAAGAAAAATAAGTCGAGAATATGCCCCAATGAAGGTACGGAGTATGATTGCTCCTCGAATTTTTTCAAATTTTGGGTCAAGTGAAGCAAAATGCAAAGGGTCCATAAATCAACTGGATGACTGAAAACAATGGCTAAATTGGCTTCCATTCTAACTATTTAAGACAAATAACAGTGAAGCCGCTGTGGTCAAATGAGCCTCCAACAGTAACTCACCTGAGAAAAATGTCATTTTGACCTTATAAATAAGTTGACAAAGGGGTAAAAGTCAATTCATTTCCACTTTTTATATTGCAAATTTTGAGAGCCCAGAGCAAAAAGGAGCGCAGCAAGGATGGTTATTCTAGTGTCAGAGCATTGTGGGGAGATTGTGCGGACCTTCAGATGGCTAGAGGGCTCAAATCCAATGGTAAGTACCCTTGCCTTGCTTTATGATTTTCTTTGTTTTGCGTGTCAAATTTTAGTTTCTAGGGCCAACAACATCTGTGCCACGATGCAACTGCATTCACGTTTAACACATTCTCCTTTGCGTTCGACGCATTTGATGCGTCGCGATGCAAGTGCAAGAGGGATTTTAGGAAAAATGGTGGTTCATACTACATTTGTTAATCCTTATGACGCATTCGACATTTCGAGTTGCATTTGAATATTTGAATGCCACAATCATTCATTTGCAATGCATTTGCCTGTCATTTCGATGCAATTGTGATAACAAGATGCATTCGCTTATATGCGACGCAAGTGTTAAAATTCGTGATGCAAGTGTGAAAAAGTGACACATTTGTGGTATTGGATTGCATTTGATGTGCGGAAGAATGCAGTTGATGTTTTGAGATGCAATTGCTTTACTGTGATGCATTTTCCTTTCACTTGTCTAGAGCTTGTTTTGATGTTTGCCTAACCTTAGATGCATTTTGATAATATTAACCAATTTGCTTAGAGTGTTTTGATGACTTGCTTGGCTTTTTGTAGAGGCAACTTGCCCTGATTTATACCTATGAGAGCATACCGATGATGTTTCAGTTTGCTGACCAGTTGAGCCAGCGAGAGGGGCGACAACTGATGCGATTAGGATTATTCTATGTTGCTTTCATGCCTGCCATTCAGGCGAACAGGGGACTACTAATGGTGTTGTGTGAGCGATGGCACTCGGAGACTTGTTCGTTCCACTTGCCTACAGGTGAGGCCATGATTACCTTGGAGGATGTCTATTGGATTCTTCGGGTGTCGATCCGAGGGGAGCAGATCGTCTATGACCCTCGACTTGGTGAGTAGACCTTCCATGCCTACTATCAAGATCAGGGTGTTGGACTGGGCATCTAGGGTTATGTGATTAGGTGGGAGTTCCTAGTAGAGCATTATGGTCGCTTTGATGCATTCCTTGTGACTCTGATTATAGGCATTTTGGTTCCCGACCATCGAGGACATGGATTTCCTATTGGTTGGGGTGACGTCCTGGTTGGCATGAGGTGAGATAGGATCATTTATGCTTGGGGTCCTTGCTAACTTGGGACACTCTACCACCAGTTGTACAATGTTGTTTATAGGAGAGGAGAGAGCATCTCATGTGGGACTACGCTGATGATGATATGGGTCTGGGAGCACATATCCATATTTTGACCTCCCATTAACAGACCACAGTTGGCTGATGGTATGCCTTATGCCTATTACTATGCCGGTGCATTACAACAGACTCATATGGGTGAGACAGGTTGGTGGCGACATCATATTGACACGATGATATTCTTTATCTAGAGACCCTACCGAGACTGTGGATAGTGGGATGACGAGGACAAGCACTTGAGTCTATGCAGGTAGTTTAGATATCTGATTGGCAGGACAGTGTAGACATCACTAAT
>VDFB02204385.1:0-12654 GCA_007258455.2 Sequoia sempervirens | reverse complement strand
ATGAGTTTAGGAAACGGGCCATTGCTCTAAATGTTCCCTTATATACCCAAGACACATTACTTAAGTATATTGGTGGTTTACATTCTTACCTTAGGCACACTATTTTGATGTTGAGTCCCAACAATCTAGATGAGGTGTCTGTTCAAGCTACTCATATAGAGTCAAGGGGTAAGAACACATTTAGTGATAACTTTTCTAAGAAGCCATCTAAGTTTGAGGGTAAGTCTAAAGGGAAAGAAAAAGACAAAGATAAAGGCAAAGGGAAGAAAACAGCTACAGCTAAGAAAGAGGGTGAGAAACCCACATGCTCCCATTGCAAGAAAGAGGGGCATGATGATTCGAGATGCTGGAAGCTTCATCCTGAGTTGAGGCCGAAAAGATATGGAGGTAATAAAGGCAAGAAGACTACTGCAGTGATTCAACAAGATCTTGGTTCAGACTCCGGAGATGAGACAAAAATTGTTGCTACCGGAATCCAAGGTAAAAGGAAAGGTATATCTCTCTCATCTGATGCAAGTTTTTCTAATGCCAGTGCAAGTACAAGTAAAGAATCTTCTCCTAAGGTTGATAAGCAAAGAAATGAATTGTTTCACATTCGTGTTGTAACAAAACACACTAAGATTGATACTCTGTTTGATACGGGTTCACAAGTAAACTTAATATCTGAAGAAGTTGTAAAGAAACTTAATTTGGCTACAACACCTCATCTGAAACCATATCCACTCGGATGGGTTTGCAATGATGCACAATTAAAAGTAACTAAACAATGTAAATTGAGATTTGCTATCACTGCAAACTTTGTAGATGAGGTAGAAGTCGATGTGGTCCCTTTGGATATTTGTGGGCTTGTGTTAGGGAGTCCTTATCTTTATGACAGAAAAGAAATCTTTTATAGGGGGGAGAATAAGTATCATCTTTTTAAAGATGGGGTAGAATACATTGTACGGGCACATAAGGTGAAGACTAATCTTACTTTGGTTAATGCTGGTCAAATGAAGAGGTTGGTCAACTCAAGTAAAAACTTTGTACTAATGCTTGTAAAAGCCAAAGAAGATGATAAATCTGAGGCATTCAAGGGGTGTGACCCAAAACATAAAACTGAAATGGTCAAGATTATTTCCGCTTATGATGACATGTTTCAGGAACCGAAGGGGTTGCCACCCAAGAGAGAGATACAGCATGAAATCCAGTTACAGCAGGATGTGCCACTTCCTAATATCGGCATGTACCGTTTATCAGTTATGCAGAATGAGGAAATTAAAAAGCAGGTTCAAGAGTTGGTGGAAAAAGGAGTTATTCGTCCTAGTACTTCTCCTTGCGGTTCTCCAATTGTCTTGGTTCCAAAGAAAGATGGAACTTGGAGGATGTGCATCGACTATCGTGCCTTGAACAAGATAACGGTAAAGAACAGGTATCCTCTTCCCAGAATAGATGATTTACTTGATCAATTAAAACATGCAGTTTATTTCACTAAGTTAGATTTGAGAAGTGGTTATCATCAAATAAGAATTGCAGAAGATGATATCTGGAAGACTGCATTTAAGACAAAACAGGGACTGTTTGAATGGTTGGTTATGCCTTTTGGGCTTTGTAACGCACCAGCTACTTTTATGAGAGTCATGAATGATGGCTTTCGTCCTTTTATTGATGATTTTGTCATAGTGTATCTAGATGATATCCTTGTATTCAGTCGAACTTGGGAAGATCATGTAAGTCATGTAAAGAAAGTCTTTGATGTATTGAGAAAAGAAAAATTATATGTAAAGATGTCTAAATGTGAATTTGCTAAGACATCCTTAGTGTACTTAGGCTATGTCGTAGGGAGTGGTCAATTGAAAGTAGACCCTGCGAAGGTCGAAGCTATTGTAAAATGGCCTAAGCCAAGTACAGTCATAGAGGTCAGAAGTTTTCTAGGTGCAGTTCAGTACTGGAGAAAGTTTATTGCAAACTTCTCTTTTATAGCATCACCATTACATGCATTAACCAGTACAAAGGCAACTTTTCAGTGGGGAGGTCCACAACAGAAGGCTTTCGACACTTTGAAGGGAAAGTTGAGCACCGCACCAGTTTTGGCCTTACCAGATCTACATCAACCATTTGAGATCGAGACAGATGCGAGTGGGTTTGCCATGGGAGCAATACTCATGCAAGGAGGTAAACCAGTTTGCTACCACTCTGAAACTTTTTCAGGAGCAGTAAGTAACTATCCCACATATGATAAAGAACTTTATGCTTTAGTTCAGAGTGTTAAAAAATGGAAACATTACATAATGGGGAAAGAAACTGTAATCCACACTGATCACCAACCACTACAATATTTGCACTCACAAACTAAACTCAAATGTAGGCAGGCACTCTCTTTGGATGGGTTTTCTACAACAAGCCATTTGGTAATTAAGCAAGAAAGGTACCCATAACAAAGTAGCGGCATTATTGCCTCTAGACCTCCTATGATGAATGCTTTGATAATCCTTCAGAATAGTTCTATGGTTCACGAAAGTTTTCAAGAACAATATGCTAATGATGAGAACTTTAAGGATATCTATGCTGCTTTAATGAATGGTAAACATGTAGAAGAGAAAGACTATTATGTGCAGGATAAACTGTTATATCACTTGGGTAAATTATGTGTTCCAAAAGATGAACAAGCACAGGTGATTAGAGAAGCACATACCTCATTGATTGCAGGACACTTTGGGGTAAACAAAACATTGACTCCTCACCGGCAGTAAATATTGTTATCGGGCCTCGTGATGCAAGAAACTCCGTAACTAAGTATATTAGGAGGTTGTGTTATGTGTGCAACTAGTAAGCCTAGTAACAGAAATTGGGCTTGCAGGAATAATACCTCTCATCTCGCACCTTCTCGCCCATGGGAAAGTGTGTCAATGGACTTTGTTGGGGGTTACCTATGTCTAGAAGGGACATGATTATTTGTATGTAGTAGTTGACGGTTCAAGAAAATGTGTATCTTAATGCCATAAAAGCAAGTCACCTAACCGACCATTTGTACTTTCAATTTGTATGGGTTCATTTTGGGTTACCTACTTCTATTGTATCGAATCGAGATTCTCGATTCCTAGGAGAATTTTGGTTAGCTTTGTGGGAACTCATGGACACCAAATTGAAGAAGAGTACAACCTTCCATCCGCAGACCGACGAGACGTAGGTTGTAAAATCGTGACGCTTGTGCATCTACCGAGGTTACCGTAGCATCCTAAGTTGTGGGATGAGTTCATTATGTTCACAAGATGCCTTACAACCATGCAGCACACTCTTCTACTAAAAGGTCTTCTTTTGAGACATGCTTTGGTTATGTGCCCAAGACACCGATGGATTTTGCTTTTGGGAAAGATGATGTTGAAGATGGATGCCATGATGCAGAGAAGGCTTTGAAGTTCATCCAGAAAGTCCAAGCAATTCATCAGGCAGTGGAAGCACAGTTGGAACAGAGCCAAGCAAAATACAAGGTTCGCCATGACAAGCATCGCACTGATCATCATTTCCAGGTTGGAGACAGAGTTTGGTTACATATCAGCAAGGAAAGGATGCAAGGTGAAGGTAAAAAGCTTAAGCCAATTAGATATGGTCCTTTTGAGATCCTTGAGAAAATTGGTACTAATGCCTTCCGCCTCAATCTTCCTCCATACATGCATATTTACTCGGTTGTCAATGTTGAGAATTTGAAACTGTATGAGCCTCCAAAGATCCTAGATGAAGTCTCAGACATTCAGGTTCCATCAGTTGATGACCTTTCACCAGAGTACATGTCAGAGTTGCCAGAAGATGTTATTCTCGACAGGAATGTCAGAACTTCACGAAGAGGAAATGTTGAGTACCTCAGAGTGGGCCTAAAGGGGATGCATCCAAGCAAAGCAAGATGGATGGAGATTGGTAAAGTGAGAAACCTTTACCATCACTTACTTTCAAGTAATCGCTTGGTGTCCTAAAGCTTCCGGCAGAGCCTGATCCGGACAATTTTTCAGTGAAAATTGAAGTGTTCCCAATGCTCCAGATTTTAGCTTCATCAGAAAGAGAACGACGTCCTGGTTCCAACGCAACTTGAACGGGTCGAAAAGGACTCCGTTTGTGCAAGTTACGGCCAGTCAAACTTCTAGTCAAACTGGCTTCAGGGGCGTTTCAGGGGCGTCCAAAAGGCGGAAAAAATAATCATCTCGGAAATTGACGGAAGCAGCGTCATCGCGAAGAGCTCGTCGAGACGATTCCGGCGGCGTTCATTTCGTTGAAATCTGACGTCGTATGCTCGAGTTAGAAGCAGTCAAACTTCAGTCAACTCAGAGGGTACTGATGACGTCATCATGCTGACGTGGCAGTCCATATTGTACGGACACAAGGGCGAATTCTGATCTGACACGTGGCAGGTGACTCAGATCGTACAGACCAATCAGCAAGTGACACGTGTCCTTCCGTACAATACGGCAACACAGTCAGCATCAGACGTGGCAGTTTGGTCAGCTTGACACATCATCATCTCCGATGAATCAGGGATCGACACGTCGGCATCTTTGTCAGCGTACGATTGTCCTTGTCGGCAGACAGCATGGCTCGTTCAGGCCAATAGTGGCGCGACACGTGGCAAAGTCTCCGAGGTCTGCGTGATTTGGTGCGGCCGCAGGGTTGTTGATAGTCAGTTTAAAAAATGGGTTGCTTGGGGGATTCGAAACCTCAACCATCCATCGGCAAACTTTATGCACAACCGTTGCACCCGCAAGGTTACATCTGACTAAGAATAGGCAGCGGTTCTTTTTGTCATCTGTCAAATCCGATTTAGTGGATAAACCCGAGGCCGGCGGGATTGGAACCGCCGACCCCGTGGCCACAAAATACATGGACTGCCGATAGACCACCGCTGTGCGCGCTACCAAATATGGACGGGGATTATTTTTGATATCACTCTGTTGAATATTTTGTTTAAAAACGGCCGGCGGAGGGTTTGAACCCCCGACCGGGCGGTATACAAAATGCATATGCACCACTAGACCACGAAGGATACGCTTACTATATAAGGAGCTCGATTTATTTTGTTATGTTGTTAAGCCCGAATCATAACAAATGGCTTCTAAGCCACAAAAATGTAAAACCACCTCCAACAAACAAAATCAACAAAACTAAATGAAGCTATCAGAGGATGATACGAACTGATAGAGGAGATTATGTAATTAATTGGGTGGTTAAGCCATATAAGGAAGTTTTTTTGTATAAAAGGAGGGATATAGGCCTTCATTTGACAAGTCCAGGTGGAGATAGCGAGAGAATGCTCGAGAGTTCTTGAAGACGTTTCTGCATATCAGAGTACTGTCATGCTGCTGAATGCTTGAAGGAGATAGTCTTGAAGCCATTGTAATTGAATTTGGAGCTAATCGGATCGGTCCTCCATTGGAGAGGGACCCGGAGACGTAGTCCTTAGGGACGAACTCTCGTTATCAACTCCTGGGTTTCGTCTCTCTATTCTTCTCTCTTTCTTTCTCAGTTTATCTTGGCATTTATTTTATTTTATGTTCATTATTTCATTTGAGCATTTATTTTGTAATCATTTAAGTTGTTGTAATAATTGATCTTTAACGTTAAGCATTATGTAAGCAACTAGTCCTAGATCCTATATAGATAACCGGTCTATTAGGTGTGGAACCTCCACCTCTACCTTTGAAAGTATAATATGTCAAATCATTTGCATCTTATTGAGGAAAACTCACAATAGAGTTTCCTCAAAAATTACTATGGTACCTCATGGTTATTGCATGGAGGTTCATCAAAACCACCCACCACCACTCCAAAAACTTATTTTTAATTAATTCATGGTGGCACTAATGGATGGGGAACCTCTTGCATGCATGAGATAAAGGTGTGTTAGTTCTCAGGTCTCTAAATAGGGCACATAGGTCATTTTTGCTAATTTTTTAATTTTTCACATTTGCATATGAAAGACCTTTAGCATAAAATTGTCTTAACTCATCCCTCTTATTTGACCAAAAATTGATTCTTGCTTATTTCTCCTACATTTGATAAATTGACTTCAAAGAATCAACAATCCCTCTCCTATAAGGGCGGGTTTTAGCATGCTCAGTTAATCTTCCAATCAATTGTTCAATTTCTCTTTTGTTGTTTTCAATTTGATTTAGGATATTTTATTGTGTTCCTTGAGGATGCCTACGAACTGATGGAGGGGTTTGAGGTTGTTCTTGTTTGGGAGGCTCTTCATGAGGGGGTGATTGTGAATTCTCAATGTTTGGAGGTGGAGATTCATTCCCTGAGAATTAGAACAAAGTTTTATTAAAAAACCTATTTCAATCTACATTCCAATTCAAATTCAAAATATAAATAATAGAAATACATACCTCTTCGCAATATTCAACCTCGTTGATGTCTTCATGGCATCCTCATGAAGAATTGTAAGCTAAGAGTGCAAAAAATGGAAGAGATTTAGTGAGCGTGAGTTACAGAGATGAAAAACCCCAAACCAAGCCATGGGTTGAGTAGAAAATAATGATTGAAGGCTATTTTTTTGTTTTTATTTACCTTTTTCATTTTGCGAGCACCAAATTTGGCGCACACCAAATGGTCAAGCCATTTGGTGCACACCAAATTTGGCATGTACCAAATGGTTTGACCATTTGGCATGCGTAAAATGGTCTATTTTGGAATTTTTTTCAATTTGACATCTTTTTTTTGTCACAGATTTGTGCACATGCCCTTTTATCATAATTTATAATCAGAATATTTTAAAAAATATTCTTTTGGGGTCTTATAATTATTTTATTAGAGCCCAGGACTCCTCAAACCAACCTTCCTATATTCATTACATTGCTTTATGTGTGGAATACTTATAAAGAAGATAATTTTATAATATTCATCAAAGGATGTATACATTTAATTCCTAGAGGTCTTATGTTATGTATATGAGATATTATATCTAAGATTTAGCCACTATGTGTTGTCATTGACATGCACACTCCCCCTCAATGGCATCACCTAAAGCCACACATTAATTTTAATTTATAGAATTTGGTGCTACACAAAATTTTGATATGAAATTACTAAGATTATAGCTCGGTTCTTTAGGAACATAGTGTATCTTCCACTTGATAATCAAAAAAATAGAATATGATCAAATTTTTATGGTAGAAAAAGTTCTCTTGAATGACGTTCGCATGATATTCAATCTAATTTTCTCTTTTTCTAGAAATAAGAGTCTTTGGTAAGAGTAAAAGAGCTCTAGTTATCATATAATAAAGTGAGACTTTTTCTAGTACCTAGATAAAACTCTTCCATTAAATTTCTAATCCACATTGCCTTTTCTAAAGCTACATTTTCATTCATTCTTTTGATTAAAGATTCATAGAAGGCATCTTGTTTAAGTAATACTAAATCCATGAAATAATACGTACACCTTTTTATATTTTGCAAACATAGCCTAAGGTAGATTTCCTATAACTAAGATCAATAACACAATATTAAAATTGATTTATTCTTGGTGTAGAAATAATAAGAACCATAATAGATTAATATTTAATATAGTTCTAATGTAAATTTATATTTTTTATAATTTTTGAATAATTATATGGTATTCTATAGATGTAATACCTATTGTATAGGTCTAGTCTAAATATTGTAAGGTAAATCAAACTTATTACAAGGTAATTTTTTTCTTTTTTATACAATAAATTTATGATATGATCACATACTAGCCTTAGTAGGTATAACATTTAGTTGATCATAATTCATTTTTTAAATGCACACTTTGTTTTGAGACACTTATTAATGATCCTATAATTTAGTCAATTAAAATGTTTCAATTACTAGTTTAGGGCCTTAACATAATTGATTTTAATCCATCAAAATAAATGAATTTTAGAAAAATAAAGGTTCCAATAATTACATAGAATTGATGACCAATAATTTTACCTTGAATATTTATTGTATCTCAAATCTTGTAAATTAAGCAAAGATAAAATGATTATTTTATTTACACTCTTAAAAATATGACAAATAGACATGTGTGGAATTTATCATCCAAATTCAAAGTAAAATTTGACAACTAATTTATTTTAATTCTTTTCTTATATAAATCATGAGATAGTATTATCTACAATTCCCTTGTCAATTTTACAAGAACTATAGAGTATCTAACATTAGGAGCCTAGATTATATTTATAAAACAAATTTTATAATTATAGATGTCTTTATATTAATTTTTTTGTTGAAGAAATACTTATAAGTTAGCATGAGTTCCGACTTTAATTTTATTTTTGTCTTTTATGTTGAGATTTTCTATTGTATTCTTTCCCATTTTTTATCTTTCCATTGATTCAACACCAATAGTGTATAATCAAGATCATTCTCCATATCATCTTATCTATATATCCAAAATGACTTACACATGTTGATTTTATGAGATAATAAAAAAATTATTTTAGGATATAATAAACACTTAGCTCACCATATAAGGTAGTAGTAATAGCCAACTTACTCTCAAAAATCAATAAATATAATAAACTCATGCACAACCTTGTGGTAGGGTTCAAAAAACTAATGAATAATATTATTTGTTAGAACTATTACGAAATAAACTATTTATATATTCTTCATGAATGCTCAAAATATAGAGATGGAGTAAAATCTAAAGAGATCAGCTCCGAATGATCTAAATATTTCTCAAGAATTGGTAATAAATACTAGAGATGATATAATTTGAGTTGGAAAGATTGAGGAATGATTTAATAGAAAATATTATCTTTTTTTTTGTTAGGAAAAAGGCAAAGAGCCTGTATATTATATTAAAAGTAATATAAGTCAATACAAAACTGCTATACAAGGCAAGAACTTGTCAAAATTTCAAAATGGATGCAAGACCATAGAAGCATTCTTAACTACCGAGCATCCCAGACAAAATTAAATTAATTCATTTTATTATGCAACCATATACTAAATTACTACTACTTATACCTTTATTCTCATCTACATTTAAACCCACCACCCTAGCTTACATACCCATATTTTATAACATTACCAACAAAAAGAAAGACTACAACCATGAAGCTACTAACACCCTCTATGGGGACAGTGGACAGATTTTTTGCCTTGCTCCTCTTGAATTTCCAATTGCACTTGATTTGCTATAAAGGCTTGCAATTGCACCATTATGTTGATGTCTAGAACTTGATGGTTAACTCTGTTTCCTCTATGAACCAGTGTCACAACACTTACTTGAAGACCTTGTGGATAGTCACGTGTCTTCATGAATGAAATTGCATGGAATTTCTTCTTAAACTTGTCAACTTCTTCCTTGACAAACTCAAAGTGATACGTATTGAGTGCAACATACAGATAATTGGAAGAGTCTTTAAGGATTGATAGTTGCATCCCCTCATAAGCTTCAACACACCTCATCTTGTGTGGAAGATAGTTTCTAGGAAACAAATCTCCAAAAAAACCCTCACCCTAAGTGAAATCATATTGTTGAACACTCTTCAACAATGCATTATCTTCCAAATAAACCCCATTGACCACCTTGTTTGCAATAATCTAAACCATATTGAAATTTTGTACCAAATCCATCAAATTGGAGAGAAAATTTGATAAGAGATTTGTAGGAAAGATGATTCTTTGGGGATTAGTATAAGAGAAAATATTATCTTAACTTTCCAAGATATTGATATTGTGAATTTGTTGAAGTTTTTCATAAACACAAGGTCACCATTTTGAAGAGAACTCAAGGTCTAATATTAATGTTGGAAAATATGACTCAACTTGCTGGCTTGAACCTCTATTAAATACTTGGAATTTTTCCCTTTGTTGGCCTTCTTTGTCATACTATCACCGAAATCCAGAACCTTGAAACCTAAGTCACGGGGTTCTGAAAAATCATAACTTGGCGACATTGAGCTTGTCGCAAGATCATTGGATTTATGAACCTTGGAACTTATGTCATAGGGTTTGTGAGTTTCATTACCTCCCAACATGGCGATCTCCTTATTGTCGTGGCTTCTAAGAATTTTCTAACCTCTGATGGAGGTTGTGAAGTTCGGGTTTCTCCTAGCTTGGTGACATAACCGATGGATGGTGGGACTGGTCTACATGGAAGATGACATCAGCTATACGGTAGTGACATGGATTCCACGTGGATTTTGGGGACCACATGGGTTGAGCCGATAAGTGGTAAAGAGGATATCGATGGGACTTTCTTTTATCGGTGGGACTTTCTTTTATCGGTGGGAGACCAATTGGTGTCCCTCCGATATGGTGATGGTTGAATTGGTGAACTCGAATGGTATGATAGTCAAAAGTGGTGGATGAGTGATGTGTTGACATATGGTATGAATTCATTCATTGAGTCTACATCGTTGTTGTGAATCAACAATCATTGAACCAAAAGTTGTATTTCCTGGTAACAATATATTTGCATTAAATGAATGATCTGACTCGGGGATTGACAAAGAGAAAATATGGTAATATTCTCTATAACTGAATCAAGTGTTGGGTGGCTTGATGCATGCTAGATGGCAGTGTGTGTGGCTCGAGACGAAGGAAGATTTTTAGTGAAGATAGTGAAATTAATGAAAACCTAATGGTGGTTGGGTTGTGCTAGAAGGTATGCTCTTCCTGCATTATAATAGTGTGAGAGCAATGTTAATTAGTATCTCAGTGTGAGGTTGATTAAGGGATTGTATTATTGTTATGAGTTAACATCTGAGAGTGAAGTTTGTAACTATGTATATAATCTATTTACTGTAATATAAAGTGACTTTACTTGGTGTGTGGGTTTTTCTCTCGTAAGGGTTTTCCCACATAAATCTGGTGTTATCTCTATGTGTGATGAATTTGTCTATCCTTTTGTTCAGTGAATGTGCATCTCAATGAATGTAACTTGTTAAATGATGGTTTTTTCTGCCCTTCTCCTGAGGATTTTGCATTAGGAAGGCATTTTTCCACCTCTGCTTTCCTTACAAGTGGTATCGGAGCCTGGCTAGTTGTGTTATTCTTGTGAGCAGTGCTGGTTTTTTGTGCTAATTCGGTTCAGTGGGAGTCTTGCAATGAAAAAAAATTGATTATCTTTTTTACAGTTTGAGATGGAAAGTACATCAGGTAGAGTAGAAATTGAAAAGTTCAATGGCGACAATTTTGAGTTGTGGAAACTCAAAAATGGAAGATTTGTTGGTGGATATAGACCTTTGGATTGCTATATCTAGAACTATGCCAAAAGGTATGAAGCAAGAATATTGGGACCTCATACATAGAAAATATAGAGGGTTGATAAAGCTTAGTCTAGAAAATTATGTTCTCCTAAACGTCCATGAGGAAAAGATTGCATCTTCATTATGGAAGAAAATTGGTGGCATTTATCAGGGAAAGTCTCTGGTGAATAAATTATTCCTGAGGAAGAAGTTATACTCCTTGAAGATGGAAGGAGTGTTCATAGCAGACCATCTGAATTCATTTAATATGATTGTTGCATAGTTGGTATCTATGGGTGTGAAGATAGAGGAGGAGGATGGTTGTATGCTTCTGTTTGCTCCTTACCTGACACTTGGGCTCATTTGGTAATGACTATTGGAAGTACAACAACTACTTTCAAGATGGAAGATGTGGTTTCCTCACTGTTGTTAGAAGAAATGCGAAGGAAGTCTTCTAAAATGGCCAAGGAGGCTCTTGTTGTTTGGAGTAGATCAAAGAAGAGATGCAAGAAGAAAGATAAGAAGTCTAAATCCAAATTTGAAGGGAGATCAAAGTCTCCTGGTAAGAATTCCAAGGTGAAATGTTGGAACTATGGGCAGACTGGTCATATCTAAAAGGTATTAGGGGAAATTTACATAAAAAATGGGCCTCCTAAGGATGACATCATCTGCTTTTTAAGTTATCAAAAATCAACTAAAAGATGACATCAACCTGTACGGTGACATCATCCAAAATAAAAATAAAATTATTTATTTTATAAAATAAAACTTTCTAAAATCTTATGAATTAACTCACGATGGTTAATTTAACTCTACATATCCTATTCTATCTCATTCATCTTTCTAAATATAAAATATTATTTAAAAAAAAAAATTATATTCTTTAGTTCTATTATAGAAATTATTATGTTTTTAAAAAAATATTTTCATTCTTAAAACAAAATAATATATAAAAAGCATTTCAAAAATATTTTAACAAAACTTTTCTTAAAAATATTTTAAAAATTTGGAATGAAATTAATTTGTAATAAAATTCATCAGTAACATTGACATAGTTGACTCATCCATCTATGCTACATAATTTGTCCAAGTTTGTAAATCTCAAAAGTAGGACTGTAAAAGATCAAGAACATTTTAATATATAATACATATATGCTTATTTAATAATTGATCTCAGATTTATTAACCAAACAATATTATAATTTTTAATTTTATTTATTATTGTCAATAATTATTATTATGTGCATACTTGTTAATATTTGACTAATATTTATTTATTTATAAATGGGTAAGTGCACCAAGATGGTTCCCAAAAAGGGGGCTTAAGTGGCCACTTTTTTTTTGAAATCAGGAAATGCTGACCTTGGACATGAAATTGAGGATAGTTACACTCAAAATTTTGAGATGGAACAAAAACAAGGACCAAAGTGCTTTGAGTCTACTTTCTAAATTACTAATTTAT
>VDFB02204384.1:0-11477 GCA_007258455.2 Sequoia sempervirens | reverse complement strand
AAAAATTTATCCGAGACAATTTAGTAGGTTGCTCTACTATGAGTAGCTACAAATTGTCCATTTGTTTGATACAATGCATATCAGAAAGAATATAACAAAAATGTTATGGAAAATATTGGATGGAAGGTATGACAAAGAAAAAATTATCAAAATTTGTAGTGACATTCAGGAAGCCAATCATGCAATGAAAAATGTCATTCAATTAAATAGTGATGGAGTCCAAATTAATATAAGTGCCCTTCCTTGGTTATTAACAGAGCAGCAAAGAAATGCTATAAAAAAGTCATACAAAAAAATTAATTTCCATAGGATTGTTGCAAAACATAAACAATATAATAACAAAGAAAAGGTGAATTTAATGGATGAAAACGCATGACACAGCCATGCTACCCTATTAAGGTAATTATTCCTCGGTATATTATATACACTTCTTATATAATGCATGTACTTTTCAGTGTATTGTGTTTACTACTTTTGGAAAAATAATGAAAAGATCATTTTATAATTGTTGTAGTACGTTCTACCTCTATCTCTCCCAGACAACTTTGATAACAATGTCAAACAAGTTATATATGATCTTGGAAAATACATGAGGTAAATAGCGAGATTTGTTCAATTTGCTGTATACATCTTATAATTGCCATTTGTTTTACTTGTTATGTAATATACGGTATATTTTTGTTAAATATCGTTAATATATTTGCACCTTGAATCACTTGTAGATGGCTATCATCTAAAGAAATCCATAAAGAAGATATAAATTATTGGAAGAGAAAAATTCCTTGTCTAATGTGTGAAATGCAAAAGTGTCTACGTTCAACATTTTTCAATGCACAAGAACACTATCTCATACACCAAGTTGAGGAGATTGAATTGTGTGGACTTGTACACACAAGGTCAATGTGGATGGTTGAGAGGCACTTGAAATTTTTGAAGGCTTTGGTTAGACAAAGAGCACATTCTGAGGGTTCTATGGTGGAGGGATATATAGTATACCAAACCATGGTGTACATTAGTGAATATCTTCCTAATTTTGTAGCAAAGATCCATGTAGATCGCATTTGGGATCCCAACTCCATTAACAAATTTGAAGGGGAGTACCTGTTGGGGAAAGGTAGATTGAGGAAAGTGAGAGGTAATTATAAGATGGTCATCGAGATTAATTGGAATACATTTTACATATTGTTTAAATGTATATGGTACTTATTTAATTTTTAATCTTTAATATACATCAATTATAAATTAAGGTTGTATACTGTGGTATTTAACTAATTATACGTCATTTTTGAATTTCATTTTTTTTAGTACAGTTGGTTGAGAGTGGGATGCACTACATTTGTACGTCGCCAACAATCTTGATTGGATGACAGTATGGATTGAACGACAATAACTGGCCAAGATTAACATGGGGAAGGTGTGGCTCATTGGTTAAAGAAGCTCATCGTGAATGGAAAAGACTCCAAATGTTACAATAAAGAGAAATTGATTTAGCATATGGTTTAAGAGATAAAAAGGTACGTGATAAATATATTAATCACCCATATTATTTAATTGTTTTCAAGCATATTGATGTATATATATCTTGAGATTGTTTTCTTTGCATACATTCGCCAAGAATAAATATGTTTATCAACCTGACGATATTGCAATAATTTTTACATATTTTGACATATTATATGTGTGAAACAATTGGCCAAGGCTATGTGGTGGCAATGGTCATAACTCTTGAATCAAAATGTTGGATGACATGAAGAAAACTTGTGATTCTGGTATAACTGTAGTCTTTCAAGTGACTAATGTTTCATCTAGAAGCGACATACATCCAGAAGTCTCAGAAAATCGATACTATGGGATTTTGGATGATATACTTGAGTGTGACTTTAAGTCCTTCAGATTAATTTTGTTCGTCATTCTATGGTACAGGCTATGGTTGAATGAAAATGATCTTGAGAGAACTGTTATTAAACATGATAATGGATTTACCATGGTTAATACAAGGTTGATCGAGCGAGCTGGAAATGAGCCCTATGTTCTTCCAAGCCAATGTGAGCAGGTATTTTACTCAGAGGTTCCAAGTAAACCGGGTTGGTCATTTGTTGTTAGACATGATCCAAGAGGAAGGTCAGTAAAGTATAATGTGGTGGAAGAAGAAGATAGGGAAGAACTAGAAGATGATGTAGATGATGATCAGGATCAATGGTTAGTTGATGATGTCCTTGACGAAGATGTCAAAGAGGAGGAACTAGATCATGATGATGTAGGAGTTAATGTTCATGAAGATGATATCCATGTGGATGATGACATTATCAAAACTGATATCGATGATGATGATGATGATATGACCAACTTACAATGTCGTAATCCGATCGGATGATATAGACAAAGAGTTGGATGAAGAAGAAGATCAATGACATTGAAATGTATGGTTATGCAAATTATATTATCTATATTTGATATTAATTTCTGATAGAATTATATTTGACTTTATGTGGTTACATAATTAATTCATGATGTTTTAATTTTATGCTATTACATAATTAATTTAATGATGTACTTTTAATGTTTGAAAGGTCAAAAAAATTAAAACATTTCAATAGTGATATTAACAACCTTGGAGATTAGTGTGTTTTATGTTTCATGCGATCATAAAAAGATTAAAAATTTAGTTGTAGAGGTGGTTGTTCAATGGTTGTATCGCATATTGGTTCTTTTACAATGTACCGTTTGTCTTCTATCTACCTATGGAATTTCCAATTCCAATCGAAGGAAGCTCGGCGACTGACCAACCGACGAGACTTTAAAGTCTACACTGCCTGCAGAAGACCCGGAGGGTGATCCTTTAATGTGTTTACATAAACCTCCTCGCATCATTATTATAACAACATTAATAATAGCGCGATGATCTCACTTAATAGCTCAACACTCCATATATAATATCAACTAGAATTGGTTGTTCATAGACAATATCAACTAGCTTTGAGATAACTAAACAATAAATCCATTGTATAAGATAGTCAATGATTTGCAATTTGTAGCAATCTCTAGGAAAAGACAAACAAATACTAAACTACACTAATAATTACAACTTAAATCAGTGCCATATATCCATTGCAAGAGTCAAATTCATAAGAATCTAGAGGTTTATAACAGATTTAATACATCACATATAAGATCCCTGACAATATTGCATTACAATTTCATCAGTGTGCATTCTAACCCGGGACTACTTATCAAATCCTTATACAACACATATCTTCCTATAATCCCATTCAAGCATTTTGATTAATTCCTTGAATTAAAGCTAAAATAGAATCATACACACCACAACAGTGAGATGGATAAAACAACCCTTAGTTATTTCATTCAAAGTTCAGATATGCATGTACAATGGAGAGACATGAGCTTGAATTTTTATTTCAACTCAAATGATAGTACTGTTATACAACATTAAATCTCTATGAACTCAAAACCTTTTACATAATGACTCAAAACCTAAATTGCATTTCTCTAAAACCATTAGATATGCAGAACATATCTGCTTATAATCCCATTCAAGCATTTTAATTAATTCTTTGAATTAAAGCTAAAATAGAATCATACACACTACAAGAGTGAGTTGAATGAAACAACCCTTAGTTATTTTATTCAAAGTTCAGATATGCACATATAATGGAGAGAGACGAGCTTGAAATTATCATTTCAATTCAAATGCTAATATTGTTATGCAACATTAAAACCTCATGAACTTAAAACCTATCACAGAGTGACTTAGAACCTAAATTGCATTTCTCTCTAAAACCATTGATCTTTACAATCAGCTCTGCAACTTCGCCTAGACTCGATCAAAATTATCTAACTTGCTAACCCGTACTTCTGGCCTTGAAATCCTTCTTATAGAAAAATGAAGGAGCAAACAAGCTTCGGGCCAGAAATTACACACGTCACCAGCCAATTAGAGCACCTAATGATAATCCAAAAATCGTTACAACTGCAATCATCCTGGAGCATATTCATGTTCATCATGTCGACTGAGGAAATTTGATGCAATTCAAAAACCACAAGAAACCCATACTAAGAAAGTCATCAATACAAAACTAGGACGTTGTAACCGTAGCATCAGATTTGCCACCTGTCCATAGTCCACTCTCTTTTACTCATCATCATTCAAATACTTAGCTACCTACTTATGGTATTCTTCATCAGTAGGCCAGTTAAAATTAATCACCTCATTTACCTTTGTACTATAAGGAATATACTTTACTACTACATGATTCGCATCTCTTTCAAAAGACTCCAAAAATGATTTGGTACCAATAATCTTATCCATACAACTCGCCAACAAATCATAATCTGAGTCATCACAAATTAAATTAATTTGATTATTGATGACCTTATTTGTTTGATCCTGCCATTGTTGGAGTGTTCTAATTTTCCCCTACTCATCAATTATATTAGGTAACAATGTGTTACCCCAATCATTGAAATTCTTTACCAACTCTTTAATCTTCCTTCTCAAATCATCTGGTAGGGTTTGAAAACCTTGTAATGATTTTACTAACACATGAGTAGACTTCAATGATTGCGGCCTATTATTTATATCAAACCTTGAGGCTTTATTCATGATATCCAAATCATTGGCCCTAAGGATCCAATTTTTAATTATTTGTACCACTACCTCTTGATCCCTATCAATATTCTTTATTGCTTCCAACAACAAAGAATATAAATAATGTACAGATTGCAATTTACTATCTACCCCTTCATTTAAGTGCTCCAAAATAGTAGTAACAATCTCCTTTTACTTTGAAAGAAATCCCTCCTCTGTTATCCTTAATGATGTCTGTAATTCATCAATTTTCTGTATGAGCTACCTCTTCATTAGATCAACATAGCACTTAGTTCCTTCATTAATTTTTTCTAGAGGAGGGGTGAGAGCAGGATTCTGAATGGGAGACCCTGGTGTGGAAACATTTGGAGAAGCAGGAGGCATTGACCCTGCTGTGGGAGGTAATGTACTGGTTCCTGGAGCATTTGATGTTTCCCCAATCTATCCATATCTGAACCTTTCCACTTTAGTTTGCAATTCAACATTCCTCTGTTGCATTTTATTATATTCTTCAATCAAAATGTTATAGTTCTCCATTAGGCTCTTCCTTTCATCCTCCTCCCTTTCAACAGTCCTTTGGGCCAATTTGGCCACATTTACAGTTAAATTAGTGGCCTCAGTGGTTGAAGTCTCTGAAGCTCTCTTTATTATTAATCCTCCTCTAAAATTTGGATTAATATCAGCAATATCTGGTTTTCTCCCTTGTGGAGCCAATTCCCAAATTGCCAAGGTCTCATATTCTTCACTGAAGGCATAGTTTTCCAATGCTACCTTAACCTCTTCCTCATAATCTTGAAAATGATTCTTGGACTTCATAATAGCATTAAAAGCTACTGCATCTGCAATATCCCACTCAGGCAAAATCAATACACCATCCTGACTCACCAGTTGTCTTCCTTTTTTAGGAGTGATGTTCTTGAACTCTTCCATTAATTCAGCTTTTACTTCTTCATCATTCTCTGGTCTGACCTGTCAAGCCTTAGTTCCCTTCTCTCCCTGCATTTATCTTGATATTCTTCAAATTTCATTCTCCATGCCAATTGCAAGAATACAAGAGTTTTCACAAATGTATTGTCATCTAAAATCTTACATTCACTTCCGAACCGCACATCTTTTTCGTATCTAATGAACCAACCAATTGGATTTGACATACTTCCTTACCATAGTCTGCGATTAATTTTCAATATTTCATGGGTCTCATGGTGGTCAGTTCTTACTTTCTTGGAGGCACAGTTAGTCGGTGAGTACGGTGGGGATTCTCAGCAGGTGTTGGGCACGTCGTGATCGCCAGCCGCGGTGCTGCGCAGGTTGTTGTGGGCCTTATTAATTCGATTGCACATACACCACCTCCTGCTATACTCAATAACCACCATCTGTTTTATTTCCCTGCCAGATGGTCAGCATCGCCGGGCTGGTACCGACGCGGGCACCAATTGGCCCAACACTTTGTTCTTGCATACCTAGACTTAGCCTTAAATTTATCTTTTTAGTTCTCAAGGTTTCCATAATCTCCTTGAAGTTCTTCATTAGAAAATCAATTTTCTTATGGTATGGAATGAACTCCAATAGTGGATCATACTTCAGATCCATTTCATGCACAACATCCAATAGCTTACTATAAGCTATCCATTTCTCCTTGTTCAACTCCTACTTATTTAGATCAAATTCATTTCTAATCAGGTCCTCAGGGAAGTTGAACTCATGTGCAAATTTTCCATCTTTTATTCTTTGTCTGAAAAGAGCAAAGAAACCCTCAGGATCATGTTGTCACCTTGGACCACATCTCAAATGGTAATCAACAAAGAATTTATCAAAATGTGTCCAGCCTCTCTTTGAAAATACAAAGTCAGACACCACTGTATAATCAGGGAAGAATGTTCATTTCCCCCTTCTAGTGAGGTTGTCTTCATGAATACAACCTATCTACCACATAACTTCTGCAAACCCTACTCTTGGTGGCACATTGTATGTAAGTATGTGAGGGGCTCCCTGAAATCCATATACACTCAAGACAGTGCTGACTGGGTATGGGATAATGTCACCCCAATTATGGTAAACCCTCAACTCTAGCTTCCTCCCCTTTGGCCTAAGGAAATCATGCAATTCCTCAGGGATCCTAGGTACATTCACCATTAATCTAGCCCTTAATCTAGAAGCAAAAAAATTATCAAATTGCACATAACTGGTGCTTTCCTTATTACAGGATAAATCTGCAGCCCATATCTGTACTAGAAACCTTTCTCCATCAACTGATTGCCTTAATTTCATCTTCTCAGAAAAGAAATCAGCATTCCTAAACAGAAATATATGCATCAACATAGAATACCAAAAGAATTGAGTACCAGTATCATTTTTTTACAGCTTCGACAGCCCTTGATGTATCCTCTCAGCCAAGAAAGAAGTAAAGTCATATGTCACAGAGAATTTAGGGTGTTTTATTTGCACCCCCATGAACATGTACGCAATAGGCATTACCGCACTAGGACTAAAACCCAAAATCTGACATAATGAATAGAAAGTGGCCAGGAAAGGGTTTGCAAAACAATTCAATCTGAAAGGTTCCCAGTCACTAGGGCTGATATGAAATTGTGAACCTCCTGCCCTAACCAGATGAGGTGGAAGTAGCTGAGCCCTAAAAAGAGATTTCAGCTTTGCATACTCCTACTTCATTTCCTCAAGATTGATAAGAACCAAGTCTTCACTCGGCTCACTCAAATCAAAAATTTGTTGGATATCTTCTCTGTTAATTTCTAGTAGCACCCCTCCATCATTATCCCTAATTACCCATGTAATAGGGTCATACCTCGTGGCCACTGCCCTAAGTAATTCCACATCAGAGAATACATTTGGTACAACTAGCTTCCCCATGTCATACATCCATCCATTTGAAAAAGGGTGAGGAAAATTCCTTTGTCCATACCACAATCTGAACATTTCTAACCCGGTGAGAGGAACCCTAGCATCAACAATGTTGGAATAATTACACACTAACCCCTCCCCTAGGATTTTCCCTCGCATCAACACTACACATTTCCTTCTATCATTTGTTGATAACGGAAATTGATCCAAGAAATCATCGTACAAGTTTCTTTTCAAATATTCAATGTGGCCAGAGTGCTGCTTGGTTGGTGCCATCTTGGACAAACTAGGCCTTTATTACAATGTTACACTTCAATTGGCTAGGACTAAGCAGAGATAGGAAACTATAGAGTAAAAAACTACAATTCCTCACAATTTATGATTAAACTATAGCCTTAATAAGATTTTTCAATAAGCTCAATGACAAGCATAGAAAACCCCTTTCCCAAATTTAGGTGCAGAATGACTGGGAGGCACAAAAAATAAACTTACGACTCTTTTCGCATAAACTCCAAATTCTGGTTGTAGCGGCTCGCAATTTCACCTTCGGCTCTGAAACTATTTTCACAAAATAATTGGATGCTTTGTGATACAAATGAGGCAAGAAAATTGATTTTATGTCGATCAAATCTCGCCAATAAATGTCTCATCCGCCATTAAAGCTCATTCACGGGCTACACGAACGGCTCCAACCACATTTGATACAGATTTAAATTTGAACCGTTGATCCTCTAGTTTGATCAAATCATCGATGACCACCTTCAAAACAAGCTGACATAACCACCAACACAGCAATAAGGGGCCCACCATGCCATACGCCACAAATGAAAACCACGTGGCGGTTTCCTGCGATACCGCAATCCTTCGATTAACCATCGTGGGATGGCGGGCAACTGTTGATCCTTCTCATCAGAGATCCTACTCCTTCAAAAATGGTCATCATCCTTTCCATTAACTGTCGAGCAGCTTTTCCCTCAAAATTATAACATCCGCGTTGAAATAAAGCATGTGCATCTCACAAGCACTTTTGTAATCTGCCCCTTAACACATTTAGAACCAGCTAATGCTTCCTTCACTCTTTAGACCTCATTGAATGAGATACGTGGCAAGCGCCCGTGATATCGTGATCCCATAATTCCTGATGGCGGGCACCGTTGATCTGCAGGAAATAGATCAATGGCAGCGCTAATTCAACCCTCTACAAAATAAAATCATTGACGACCACCTTCAAAACAAGCTGACACAATTGCCAACATGGCGATAAGGGGCCCACCTTACCATACACTACAAAGGAAGCCCACATGGCGGTTTCCCGCGATATTGCAATCCTGAAACTTTTGATCGCGCGATGGCAGGCAACCATTGATCCTGAGCATCAATGATCTTGTTCCTTTAACATAATCGCCAACCATGTCATTAACCTTCGAGCAGCTTTTCCAGTGAGATTATAACATATCCGTCGATTTAGAACATGTGTGTCTCGAGAACACTTTAGTAATCCGCCCCTTAATACATTTAAAGTCGGCTAGTGTTTCCTTTACTCTTTAGGCTTCATCGGATGAGACACGTGGCGCCCTCTCGTGATTTCGCAATCAACCCAAGCACCATCGTGGGATGGCGGGGAACGGCTCAGATCAAATGGCAATTGGTCAGCGATAACACAAATTTGATCCCTCGGATAGGACACATGGTGCCCGCCCGTGATTTCGCGATCCTTCAATTCCCGATCATGGGATGGCATGCACTGTTGATATCTGCAGGAAATAGATCAACAACAGCACTAAATCAACCCTTGCAAAATAAAATATTCATTAAAAGGAGAAGTGGGCATTACTAGGCGGACGACAAATAAAAAAATTATATTTATAGAAGAAAAATAAAATAAATTTACAAATTGTTTTATAATTTCACTTTTAACTTTAAATGTATGTTCACTCATTAAGTTGTATTTTTTTTACAATCACATTTTTATTTTAGATGTTTGTTTATAAAATATAAAGATGCATTAAAATATATTAGAAATATTTTTCTTTATATTATATAGCATTCATAACGATAAATTAACATAGAATAATTTCACAATATCACTTAACCAATCAAGAAAAATTTAATCATTACTATGCAACATTATTCTCACATCAAACTAACAAATAAACATTGAAAACATTTTTTTTTTTTATATTATAACATTCATAACAAACCTTTTATACACAATATCAAGTTAATTATAAAAACACATAAAATTATTTATAAGCTTAACTTAAATTTTTAACAATTTAATAAAATATAATTTAATATAATTAAGAAAAATTTAATAAAATTATAGATAAATTTATGAAATATTGATTTACTTATCAAGAAAAAATCAATGATAAATTTACTTATTATAGATAAATTTACTTACCAATCTATTTTAACCATCAAGAAAAAATTAATCATTAGTGATTGCAACAATATTGGCACATCTTTTAAACTGACAAATAAACATTGAAAACACATTTATTTTTTATATTATAGCATTCATAACTTAAACCTTTTTATACACAATGTCAAGTTAATTATAAAAATACATAAAATTATTTATAAGCAACTTAATTTTTTTAACAACATATAATAGAGTTTAGATTTGTTATATCTCTCATATATCAACATAGGTAAATTTAAAAATATTTTAAATTATATAATTTCAAAACAAAATGAATGAATTTATAGAAGATTATTTTTATTAAAGTGATAGAATTTAACCCCAATACTAACACTAATTATAAGTCTAACCATAACCTCAACCCTAAAACTAACATTAATTAACTTCAAACCAAACTCTAATTTTATATCCAACCCTAAACATAACTATGATTCTAAAACTAACATTAATAAAATCGTAATTGATCCATAACCCTAACCCTAATACTAAGCCCTGCCCCAATTGAACCATAACACTAACCCCAAGCTTTATTATAGAACCTTAATCTTTACCCCAACCCTAATCCTAATTCAACCCTATACCTAATTTTAATTAAATTCTAACCCTAATTGAACCTTTTAAACTAACAAATAAACATTGAAAACAAATTTATTTTGTATATTATAACATTCATAACTTAAACCTTTTATACACAATGTCAAGTTAATTATAAGAACACAAAATTATTTATAAGCAACTTAAATTTTTTAACAATTTAATAAAATATAATTTAAATTTAACTATAAATGGTATAGAGTTTAGATTTTCTATATCTCTCATATATCAACATAGGTAAATTTGAAAATATTTTAAATTATATAATTTCAAAAAAAAAATTGAATGAATTTATAGAAGATTATTTTTATTAAAGTGATAGAATCTAATCCCAATACTAACATTAATTATAAGTCTAACCATAACCCCAACCCTAAAACTAACACTAATTAACTTCAAACCTAACTCTAATTTTATATCCAACCCTAAACATAACTATGATTCTAAAACTAACATTAATGAAACCCTAATTGAACCATAACCCTAACCCTAATACTAACCCTTGCCCCAATTGAACCCTAACACTAACCCCAAGCTCTATCATAGAACCTTAATCTTTACCCCCAACCCCAACCCTAATCCTAATTGAATCCTATACCTAATTTTAATTAAAGTCTAACCCTATTTGAACCTTAAACTTAATTGAACTCATGTTTAGGGTTAGGGTTGAATTATGGTTATGATTAGGGTCAAAATTCAAATAGGATTATGGTTTGAGTTTAATTAAGGTTGCTATTCACTTAGGGTTAAGGTTCAATTAGTATTCAATTTGGGTTAGGGATCAATTAGGGTTATAATTCAATAAGGGTTTAATTAAGGTCAGGGTTAAGGTTAGTCTTAAATTAGGGCTAGGATTGGAGTTAGGGTTCAATTAAGGTAAGGGTTATTGTCTATTTTAGGGTTAGGGTTCAATTAGAGTTCTCTAGGGTTTTGATACAATTGGGGTTAGGTTTCAACAATACCTAGGGTTACGATTACAGTTCAATTAGTGTT
>VDFB02204382.1:14676-96503 GCA_007258455.2 Sequoia sempervirens | reverse complement strand
AAACACAATCCAGAATATTCCATCAACACCCTGAAATCCAAGAAATCCTTCGCAATATCATACACCATAAGAACATATTTATTCTGCACAACTAACTAACCTTCCACAAACTGCAACACCTGAATTCAACCTTGTGGATCACCAAAACACAAAAAAATCAAACTGAGGATACATAAGTTAGCAATATAAGTACACTTCCAGGTTTGCAAGAGCAAAAACAAACTACAGAGAAATATAGAGCAAAGCCATTTCTTTTAGACAACACTGCTTACACAGTTCACACACTGGTGAACACAACTTTGTCTTCACAACGATCTAAAACCTGAAACTATCGATATAACACCTATGAACACCTCTAAGCAACATATTTAAATCACACAAGCAGATATTCAGCCATGAAGAAATGCAGAGCAAAACATTGAACACCACCTTGTCACACTAAACACTCTTTTATTCAAATTTTCTCAAAAGCACCAGGAAACCAAGCACCACTAACACATTCTCATCATCTAGAATACTGCTACAACATCTCAACCACACAAGAGGTTGAAGATCACCAACACATGCTCATCAAAGCAACACTAGAGGTTGAAATCAGTGATGCTACTAATGGAAACATAATGCAACTAATCAAAGCATCTCCATAGGTTGACATCAATGCAACAACAAAGGTCTATTGATATCGACGACAACATAAACTTCCAATAGTTTTGATTAGATATTAATACCTTTTTGAAAGTTTTTTGAGGGTTTTTGTTTCAATGTGAGATTTTGATTTAGTGGGTTTTATAGATCCATTGTGGTTGAAGCCATGGCTAGCACATCTTAGTTAAAAACTGAGAAGTTCAATGGTTTTGGGTGTACAAGCTGTGAATGTTGAAAATAAAGGATCTCTTGGGAAAATGATTAATGGAGAGTAAGTACAAAATAAGTAAATTCCATGGATATGTCTAATAAATATTTTGACAAAGATGTATGAGAAGGCACAAGAAACCATTCACTTGTTTCTTGTATATTTTTTCCTCCTGAATGTTTGAGAAAATGTTACTGCATAGAATCTATGGAAGAGGATAGGTGATAATTTATTAGATGATGTTTTTCTAATATTATATCTTTAAAAATAAAGCTTTATTATTTGAAAATGAAAGAGGGAGACTTTATTTTTTAGTATTTTAATGTTTTTAATTTAATTTTTAGTAGGGTATGTTCTGTTGATGTTAAGATAGATGAGAAAGAATTTTTTTATTACTTTGTTCTTTTCCTAAACAAATTGGAAAAATATAATTTTTATTTTCCTAAATCTTGGAAGAATCTAATTATTCTTTGCCTAAATCTTGGAAGAATCTAATCATTTCTCTAACTGGTTCTATGGTAGTTCTAAAATTGAATGCCCTTGATATTAATTTTCTTATTGAAAATATGAGGATAAAATCCATAAATTGGGTCTCATAAGATGTATTATGTGTTTGGGGAAGGCTCAAGGACAAAGGTAGGTCTAAAGGGGAATTAAAGAAATCAAAGATAGATTCAAATCGAAAGAAGCTTTCAAAACCCTTGATAATAGAAGAGTAAAATTTAATAACTATGAGAAGGGGGACACAAATAAGGTATATAGAAACATGAAAAAATATGTGATGATTCTTCCATTGAGAAAACATCAAATATAGTTACACCGAGTCTTTATTAATTTCTATTAATGTTACTAGTAATGACTATCAGGTCATTGATTTAGGTTTCTCCTACCATGTGAATTCTCACGAGTGGTTCTCATTTTATCAAACTTTTTATGGATAGGTTTTCTTTGGTCACAATAATTCACATTAGATTTTAGGTAAATTTTATAATATTTCTTGAAAATAAATATAAAAATATGAAAAATATAAATCTACTTTGAGGAGATGACCTCCAATAATCAAATAATAATAGGTGAATTCAACATTTGATGATATGATGATATGAAAGAGATTTATCTTCCTTATTTATAGGAATATCTATATAGGGACACACTCCTTCATTCTAGTTAAGAGGGGTTAAGGTATTAACTAAGACTAATATTAAGGTTAAGCATACCACAAGTACTTATCCTTATTATACTTAGAAATATATAATATAAAATTATGAATATATGATGTTAGAATCATAATATTCACATCCCCTTCAAAAAATTGTTGCCCTCAATGCTTAGCAACTCTAAAATCATTCGTATGAATCATTCATCATTATATGTTGCATCTTAAATTGGTAAATTCTTCCACTTGATTAGGAATTTTGAGATGGATCTATTTTACAATATGATTTTGGGAATTCCATGGTGTACATTTTGCATGAATAATTTTTCCATAGTACTAGCATGAAATAAATGAGTTCACGAAGATGTGCATACTTAATGAGTTTATCCACAACAACCAAAATTACATCAATATTGTTTGAATTTGGAAACCCCATAATGAATTCCATTGGCATTTCCTCCCAGTGTTGTGTTGGAATGCCTAGTATTTGTAAGAGGCCTAGAGTCTTTATTGTTTCCCCTTTATTCCAATGTCATATCAAATATTCAACCACAAAGTTTTTGACATCCACTTTAATACCTTCCCAAAATAAATATTTCTTTATAGAATTGATAGGTATGAAAAAATATGTTATATCTTGTTAGGCCCCAAAATCCTCTCAAATATTTAATATTTTTAGGTTTTCTCCACTCTTTTACTGTTTTGATCTTCTTAGGGTATAAAAAACACCTTTAGGTGACATCACATGTGTTTCTACTTCTTTCACCCTAAAGAAACATTTGATTTTTTTTACATAGATTTTATTATCTTCAAATTCATTAACAATGGGAATATGAAACTTGTCTTTATGAGAGATCTTTTTGAGCTCCTTGTAATGTGGCTACATTCTCCATGGGTCATCATTCTTGTTAAGCATAATCACATGGGATAAATAGGCATTTTTTTTTATGAACAATGCTCGTTGGGATAAATTCAATTTCATGGTTATGGTATATAATTAGAGTAGAACCTTGGATTATTGAAATAATTTTTGATGATGTTGAATTCTCTTCAATTTTTGGTCAATCTTGTATTGTCATGCTTGTACTTCTATAAAATGTAATTGTGCCCCTATACTAAAATAACCTTTCTTGATTAATTTCTCAAATCTATGGGAGATAATAATTTCAGTTAGTGTTGAATGTATCCCAAAAAGTATATACTTTTTCCCATGTATAATAAAATCCATGGATAAGTCTTGGAAATTGAAAGAAACTGATCTTGATTTTTAAGCCACTACATGCTCAAAATTACATCCATTCCCTGAATAGAAATAACATTTTTTTCTTAATCTATTTGATAATTTGTCATGTGGAGAGTTTGATATGATGGAATATACCACCACAAGAGAGTTGTTTATCATCAACTATCATGCCTTAAATTGAAGATTGGATGAACAAAATAATTGACCTCATTAACTAATCTTTTATCAATAAATTTGTGAGTTCTACTAATATCAACCAACACTTTCACATTTCTTTTTTTAATATTCCCAATTAATTTGAGTGTTTGTGGTGAATTTGTGTCATTCAATATATGTAGGTAGATAATAGTGCTTTATTTTTCCTTGGAATTCTCATACTTAATTTCTACATTTGGTTCTTTTTAGGCACTTATCATTATTCTTCAACATCCTTCTTAATAATCATTAATATTTTCTCACTACTAGAATACTTATAGCCCCTTGACCATTTTCTATCACAATTCCAACATAGACCTTTTTATCTTTTTGCTACCTCTTATTGAGAAGAGAGCTTACTAATTTTTCTGATTAAAGAAATCGTCCATGATTTTGTTAGTTTTTGTTACTAGGATTAGTCATATTTTGGTCATTTAAAAATTATGGTTTCATCTTGTATGAAACTTTTGGTATTGCTTTTTTTCTCAATATGTAACACTTGTTGTATAGCTTTCCTAGCTTTACAAGGTTCCAATAAATGAACACTGTGTTGAATTTGGTCATTAAGTCCATTGATGTACAATTGTAGCCTTTGATAACATGTCACCTTAGGAGCTTGAACTACCAATCTTAGATGCTCAACATTATACTTGAATACAAACCTTAATTGTTTTAAATTTTTTAGTTGGGTAAAATATCTTCTATAGCATGATGTATCATAGAAGTTTTCTCATTCACTCTCAATAATTTCCAACTAAGTATATGCCCTTGCTTGGAACTCATCCTACATCCTACATTAGTACAATTGATAAGGTCCTAACTCTAAATATAGTAAGGTTATGCCAATTGTTGCATTATCTAGTATATTACGAAGTTTAAATTATTTTTGCATGAGGCCAATCCAATAAATTAAATTTCCAACATCAAATCTATGGATGCTTATTCTTGGTAGGTACAAATTTTGAAGGTTCTCCTAAACCTTGATTTTGTTTATTAAGGTTGTACCCACCTTGGTGTTTTTTTTTGGGCTTTAATTCTGACAATAATTCATTCTTAAACCTATATAAACCCTCATTTAAGAATTTATTAATGGTTCAAATAATTTATTCTTAGTGAAATGTACCACTATTTCATGTCCTTGTGGAATTATTTCCTCAATTTTAGGTGGTGGACAATAAAAAGGGTCCTTAGATTTTGTATTTGTAAAAAATTCCTCTAATCCTAAAGATGAATTCAAAATAGAGGGTGTTTATATATTTTGGAAGGAAATAGGAAAGGAAACATAATTCTAATGAATTCAAAAATAGGGAAACAAGAGAAATGGATGTGGAGAATTAGAAGGGAAATTATAGGGATTCTATATGTTCAATGTTCAAGGGATCGTAATCTCTAATATCCAACTATAAGCTTTCTACCCTTATTTTATAATGGATTCAATATACATCACTTATGTGTTAAAGGAGTGAGGAGGATACTAAGTTCTTTATTTAAAAATTGACATAATAGAATGAGTGATTCCAGGAAAGAATGGGATTATATACAAAACCCTAGTATGTTTTTAGATGAGAGCATTAAAAATGTAGTAATAATTAGGGAACAAATGGATGATATTTTTTATAGCTACTTTTTAGAGATGATGTCTCTAGTAATGAGGGTTCTCTTATATAGTGAGCCATAATTGATGTTTCCCTAAGGTTTATAATAGTGATCTTTCATAGTAAAGTTTCCAAATTTTAGGGGGTGATTTTGTTAAGGTTCCTAAGGATCATGGTGCTTGTAATGTCTTTCTATGATGACTAGGATGGCCATAAATATGTATTTAAAGTGGACCTAAAATACACTAAGGTAATATGAGCTAAAGATAATATATAAATGTAATATGAAGAAGGGCCAACTTCACTCTCATATCAATAAAAATATATAAATTAGTGATTAGCTATCAATAATTAGAAAAACTACTAGATGAAGATATGGTATCTTTGGTTTTACAAAAAATGACACCATCATACATATATCATTTGTTGAATCCTTGTATTTAATCATGGAGGCCCAAATAATAAGCTTTAATATGTTATCATCTCTTAAATAAAAAATGAATGAAGATGGGACTATATGGAAGAGACAACCTTAGATGATATAGAAAGTGAATTAAATCTAAAGATGAAAATAAATGAAATAAATAAATTAGAAAGCAATCAAATGATCTTCCTTTCAAAAATTAATATATCCTATATACAATTATATTTTTTTATTTTGAATATTAGAAATTATAATAAGAATTAAATTCTAAAGTGAAGGAACAACTTGCAACAATAAAAAAGAGTAGAAAAGGTGAATTTTTCTACTTGGGTGACTACCAAGAGATCATAAAATATGGTATTTTTGGATCAAGGGCATATATGCTTTAAATTTTATAAATACTTGTATGTGACTTTTGTTCAAGAAGAGTATAAATGAATTAGGTTTATCACATAATGAATGGAGGTTGAAGGACAATGTGATGTTCATGTTTTGACGCGGGAGCACCCGGGCACATGCGCAATCAACATCACCCAAAAAGAGTTTGCAGTTTATTTTCCAGTTTCGGTTTGGTTTCTCGCACTTTAGGTTAATTCTTCATTTGCCTTTTCGACGGAATGTGTCCTGTAATCGATGGTTTAATCTGGTTGATTATTGATATTGATCTGGGGTTTCTGTTCCTCTTATTAGTCCATGGGACTTGGATCAACATGAACATTTAATTCATTTTAATTCATGTTTTTTGAGGTTTTTCTGAGGTTTTGAAAGGATCATCTATCAAATTTTGATATTTAAACTAGGGATGAATAAAAATAATTTTGTTTCAGGCAAACCTGATGTTAGAGGGTCACGTGGCTGCATGAAGTGAAGACTTTAAAAATTTCAAGGCTTAGCAAAATTGGAGGCAACGCATACATAGAATGAATTAAATTTCATTTGCAAGATACAAGAGGAAGATAAAAGGCGCGCAGAAGCCAGAAGGACAGGAATATGATATGCAACTATGAATGAAAGTGCTAAAGACACCGATTGAGGAAATTTGATGGGAATTTAAAAAATGAATAGAAAATGAATAAGGGGGTTGATAGAATATGAAGAGGCAGATTTAAGATGCAGATAAAATAAAAACAAGAACAGTGGTATGGCGCACAGGAAAAGAGTGAAGAGGCTGCATTGAAGGCATAAGAGGAAGCGCACCCATACATAAAAGGTTAATCTGGACAAAAAGCAGATTGGGGAGAAAGAGGAAAAGGGGTTGATTGCTAAGAGGTGGGAAGGTGTGGAGAAAACTAGCAAGAGGCTGCGCACATAGGTGCCTAAGGAGTGTGTAGAGAATTCCAGAGGGTTGCGCATAGGAGAACAGAGCAGCAAAGAATGTGATTTGAAGAAGGGGCTGCACAATTGAAGTGGGGAGAAGCGTAGCACAGAAAGAGTGGAAGGCTATGCATAAATAAGGGAAATGAAATTCTAATGTATCGGTTTGTGAAGATCAAAACAGAGTAAGTGTGTAGAGAAGAGTGGGTGTGCCTGGCAAAAGTGTTAGATAGTGAGTGACAGGAATTGTTGAACGAAGCAGAGTAGATTGGATTTTGTCTAAAGTTGAGATTGTAGAAAGCGATGTAATTGAATTTGATTGTAGAAAGCGATGTAATTGAATTTGAAATTGAGTTAACAAAACCGTTTGTTTGCTTGCTATTTTTGTTCATTGGTTATCAAATTCGGGCAAAGTTGTGCCTGTGGAATTGTTTTGTGATTTGAATTAATTTGCATAGGGGAGTACCCTCTGCATCAATTGGTATCGGATCGGGTAGTCCTGAGAGTGGAGAGGATCCACCAAGACTTGTGGGTGTGGAAGTGTGAACTGATCGCCGATGAGGAGGCAATTCGCACCGAGAAGAAAGTGTGTGAAGCGGTTGTGAAGAAGCTTGTGAGAGCTGTTGCAGGTGTGTGAGGAATTCTGGCAGTGAGAGAAGGAGCTTGAAGCCACGAAGGAAACTTGAGAAGTGATGACAGATTGTGAGAGGTGAGATTGCAACAGAAAAAATGGGTTGGGTCATGAAGAGGCCCGTGCAAATACTGTTTTGGGAGCAGTATTGAGATAAAGTGGAGGATGAGATCATTGAAAAGATGGTATAGATAGTTTGTGAATAAGTAGGAAAGAACGAGGTGAGGCTCGAGGAATCATGCGAAGCGTTGAAGAAGATGGTTCGAGGAAAACCAAAAAAGAGTGTTGGAAAGAGTGAGAGGAAAATGGTGAAGAGCAGTGAGAAGAAGAAGGTTCTCTTGAAAGAGGATAGTGAGAAGAGGAATAAGGATAGCAGCCCGAGATAGAAAAATGTAAGAATAGCCCCTACCGGTGAAGAAGTTGTAGCAATGGCGTGCCATGAGAAAGACATCACAATAGAAGAAGGAAAGATAGAGGTGAATAGTGAAGAGGTCGCAGCGATAGAAGACAAAGAGATTGAAGCGGAATGGAATGCAAAGCTTGTTGTTGCAGTGAAGGAAGAAGAGCAAAATATTGCAGCTAATGATGGTTTGGAAGATATCACAACGAAGGATGATATTGCAGCCTTGGTGAAGGATGAGAAGGCAAAAGTTGTAGTTGTTGGAATTGTTGCAGCCAAAGAAGACAAGCTAAATGTGTTTACTTATGAGAATGATATTGTTATGCATTCATTGAATATATTGAATATTGGTTTTGGAGAAGAATATGAAATGGTGTATACAAGTTTGGGTGAAGATTTTGCAGATTGGAATAAGGTATATGCAGATTCTAGTGAGTTTGTGGATGCAAGTTTGAGATTGTATATTGCAGATTTGGGTGAAGGTATTGTGGATGTTGGTGAAGGATTTTGGTCTAGAGGAGGTCGGGTAATGGTGGGTTTGAGCCCATGAGGAAGAAGAAGAAGGTAGAGAGCATTTGGTGGAGGAGGACAGTATATGGTGGATTCAAAGCCACGAGAGGAGCGAAGGGTGATGAACGGAGCTATGGAAGGAAGGTGACAAATGTTTCGATGAGATGCTGGAAAAAACGGAAGAAGGATTGATTTGCTACACTTGGACAGTGAAGGAGTTCACTACAGGTTGGTGTCAACTTGAAAGAGTGATTCTATCACTCAACTCCATCATTGTGAGTCTATGCTCACAATCTTTCTACTCGGCGTGTTTGATGCAGGAGCACCCGGGTGCACATGCAATCAGCATCACCCAAAAAGAGTTTGCAGTTTATTTTTTAGTTTTGGTTTGGTTTTTCTTGCTTTGATTCAGTGCCTAAACCTCTTAAATTCTTCATTTACGCTTTGAAACTTGATGAAATGTTGTCTCATGAAATGTGATGGTTAATCTTTAAGACGGTCTGAATTATGGTAGAACAAAATATGAGCAACCATCGAATGATGTTGTATGTGAAGTGTCAAAGCATAGACTGAGTACATGTATGCAGAGTTTTCTCATATATTCCTCATTGGTCGCATGTGTAATGTGGAGACTTGGATCATCACTTGAACCATTTAATTGAAGATACTTAATTTTTGAATTTCATGTTCTTTGAGAGTTTTCACCTTCGAAGGACAGTGAAGAATCTTGTCTCTATTAAATTTTGAATCTAATATTAAGTGTGCCTCTAGACCTTCAAAACAGGTGGACGCAGGTAAAGAAAATCAATTTGTTTTGAAACAAGGCAAAACTGATGTTAGAGGGTCACGTGGTTGCATGAAGTGAAGACTTTAAAAATTTCAAGGCTTAGCAAAATTGGAGGCAGCGCATACATATAATGAATTAAATTTCATTTGCAAGATACAAGAGGAATATAAAGGCGCACAGAAGCCAAAAGTACATGAATATGATATGCAACTATGAATGAAAATGCTCAAGACATCAATTGAGGAAATTTGATGGGAATTTAAAAAGTGAATAGAAAATGCATAAGGGGGTCGATAGAATATGAAGAGGCAGATTTAAGATGCATATTTAAAAAAAAAAAAGAAGAGTGGTATGGTGCACAGGAAAGGAGTGAAGAGGGCATAAGAGGAAGTGTGCCCATACATAAAAGGTTAATCTGGACAAAAAGCAAATTGGGGAGAAAGAGGAAAAGGGGCCGATTGCTAAGAGGTGGGGAGGCATGGAGAAAACTAGCAAGAGGTTGTGCACATAGGTGCCTGAAGAGTGCGTGGAGAATTCCAGAGTGCTACACACATAGGAGAACAAAGTAGCAAAGAATGTGATTTGAAGAAGGGGCCACACAATTGAAGTGAGGAGAAGCGTAGCACAAAAAGAGTGGAAGGCTACGCATAAATAAGGGAAATGAAATTATAATGCATTGGTTTGTGAAGATTAAAGTAGAGTAAGTGTGTAGAGAAGAGTGGGTATGCCTAGAAAAAGTGTTAGAGAGTGAGTGACAAGAATTGCTGAACAAAGCAGAGTAGATTGGATTTTGTCTGAAGTTGAGATTGTAGAAGGCGATGTAATTGAATTTAAAATTGAGTTAATAAAACCTTTTATTTGCTTGCTATTTGTGTTCATTGGTTATCGAATTCGGGCAGAGTTGTGCCTATGGAATTGTTTTGTGTTTTGAGTTAGTTTGCAGAGGGGAGTACACTTTGCATCATCCAATAAAAAGTATTATGAGTTATAGTGTTAAGAATGTTTGATGTCTTATTAACATGAACATAAATTTCCCATTTATGAATGAAATAAAAAATAAACTTCACATTTTCAATGAATTTTCATGAAAATGGATGTGGTAAAAAATATTCATTATGACAATTTGATTACATTTGGTGTTGTAGAGAATGGGTTATATAAACTTATTGAATCCAATTAAAAAAATAATGTGCACTTGTAGAGGAGGAGAATAAAATTACACTTCAACATGAGAGGTGGACACCTCAATTAATAAAATTTTATGTACATTTAGTAAGACTTAAATGGTTAATAATTTTCATCTATTCAAGAATGTCAAGATGTACTTACATGATGTCAAATAGGGAAATAAATTTGAGGTCTTTATTTGAGACTTGTAAAAGATAGAGTGATAAAGTCCAGGTATGAGCATACTACATATTCATCTATGCAGTCTAATGAAGAGGTCAATAATTTTTCCTAGAAAATGTTGGTTTATTTCCTAAAAAAAAATTAACTTTATTTTCTTAGTTGATAGCATTCAAATCCTCAGAATAAACAAGAAGGTACATAGCTCAAGATTCTCAAGTATGATAAAAAGAGGAATTTACATCTATAATATTTTGTGGGAATCTACTCACAAGAGCTTGTATCTAGGTGCATGAAGAGATTTATAATGGTTGCACAAGCCAAATGATGCACTATGTATGAACACAAGCTATTCCAAAATAGAGGAAATAAATAATCTAATCAAATATGGAAAATAAACCATCAAAAAAATGGACATGAATTGCATATAAATAGGCTACCTAGATGTATATTGCATGGGGATGACATTTCTAATGGTCATGAATTTAACTTCCAATCAATGAATGAGTTAATTTATTCTAACTATGATTTCAAGAGTTGAATTTTCCATCAATGAATCTATTCACTCAATTTGACCAAGATAAAGTTGGCCTTGATTAAATAGAGGTGATACCTAACTATCATCAATCAAAGATTGATGAGGTAGTGGTAGCACTTACGTACATAAATTCAAAGTGTATGTGTCATATTAGCTACTTAGATAGAGAAGATTAATTATTTGCAATATCCTAAATAAACTTATTAAACTAGTGCAATATCACACTTAGGATAGAGATGTCTATCTATTTTGAAGTAAATATTACACCAAAAAAACTTGAAATAATTTTAAGAAAATAGATTCATGGTCCAATGATTTCAATAGGATAGTTATGGAAATTATTATGCATAGTGCTGAGTCAAAATATGTCATGTGATATTGGGAATAATTATTTATATGATAATATACATTCTTAACTAGTTTCTATCTAAGGACTTATCAAATAACACTTGAATGAGGAGACACAATCATGTAAGACAACATTGGTAAGTGAATTTTGTGTGTTTGGTTGTGTTAATTTTTTTGTCAATTCCTACTAAAAGGAAGAAAATTGGATCTATAAAAATTAAAAAAAACATATATTCTCTAATAGTTATAATATATATTAATATTACTATATGGATAACTATTTATAATATTGGTAGAAGTTCTAGTCTTGAAAAATACAAGGATTAGAAAAGCATCAAAAGAGTCAAGTTTTGGAGAGGTTTTGACAACGAAACAAAGTGATACTCAAATACCAAAATAAATTGTAGTTATTTAATGAACAAAATTTTATTTCATCACTTTGAATTCGATGTTCAAGAGGATGAATTACTAAGAGAAATAGATGGTTGATCAACATGATTAAAAAAAAGTGCAAGATTCTAAGCGAATGGATTATGCTTTCAATTTTGTTTCTCCGTAAGTGTATGAGCCTAGCACATATGAAGATCAATCAAGCGTAAGCTCTAATTAGGAAGCTCTCATGAAGATAGAATTCAATTCCTTGATACCAAATAAAAAGTTGAGTGTTTTCATTCCTATGGTTGGTTGCAAATAGGTTTATAAAGTAAAATATAAATTAGTTTATTCTTTGGAAAAACCTACAAATTATTTTTTTTCAAAAGGGAAGGTATAGTAGGAAGGATAGATTATGAAGATATATTTTTCACTACTAAAAATAGTGTGACCTTTCAATTGGTTTGCTATATTACATCCTGATTTGGATGGAAGGTATATCAAATGGACAGTAAAAGTGCAACCAAGAATAAAAATATAGATATAATGTAATGCCCCGTCTAAATAACCTAAGAATGTTGCAAGAGTGATATAAAAGTGTAATAAATTTTTTTTATAAAGTATTAATATTATGTTAATTAGTTGCATACATTCTTAGGTTAAACGACGTTACACTACTTTGAGTTTTCCTTAAGCGACTTAAGTACTTCGCATTGCACTTAATAATTCATTACATAAAATAAACATTGCATAACAATTTAAATTCCCATTCAAGATATAATAGAGTTCAAATACATTTCCATACATTGCAATGATATATTATTACATTACTCATCCATCTGATGAGGTAGTTCAAATAACAAATACTTTACAATTACATTGATCACCTCTTATACATTTGAGGGATGTTTTTACATTTCAAATTTTACAATATACAATGATGAAGAAATAAAAGAAGTCCATGTGCGAGCTCTCCATCCATGAAGCGCTCAATGCAACGAACAAACTGGGGACCCAACGGAGTAAGGTGCACGTTCCACCCAACCATGTGGTACCCGTAGGTCCACCCCCCGTGCTAGGAGATAGTAATAAGGCTACCTAGACCTAATCTACTAACCCTAGACACTAGTACATACAAACTATTGGTTACATTGCTTCCAGATTTTGACATTTGATTTGAAACACAAACACAAGGTTTATCAGTTATTCTAGGTGGAGTGTCATCACAACGATGCAATGGTTACCCTGGTGTTTCTTCCTAGGTCCCGGCCCCCAATCCTTGGGTTACCCTGGCAACCTCTTACGAAACCCGGCCCCTATTGCATGCATTTGTGGAATCGAATGCCTCTTAAGGAAACGAGACACCGATTTTGCCATTCCAGGCCTTCTCGACCTATACTCAAGACTATGGAAGCTCTAGAGTCATAAGTGAGGCATGTACCTCTTGTTACAAGTTTTTAAATTTATCTACTGTGTTCTTTAGTTTTCACTGACTTACTTAACTAATTGTAAGTTACCCTGACACCACTTTGTGTGTCGGCCCTTACAACTAGCCACTCCCCTAAATATAACACGGAAAAGACTATGTTCTCTGTCTAAGGTTTACAAGTGTACATATAACCAAAATCAATATAAAAGCCTATATACGTTATAATGAACAACAAATAGAGTTCATAAACCAGGTGTCAATCACCAACAAAACCATGTACACATACTTAGAAAATACGAAAGATTTAATCTTAGCAATCACAATTTCCCCATTTAACTCAATTTATTCTGGAAGACTTTTTTTTAACAAAAACTTTCCCAATTTACCCCAAAAAGGAATACATTAATAGTAAATCAAGAAAGAAAATTTCCTATGATTTGGATATAGTAAATCCTTTCAATCAATTAAAAATAACTATAATAAATTCACTAATTCATAAGAAAATTGCACCATTTTGTACTAAATTGATTTTCCCAATTTTAATAATAAATAAATACATTAAATATTCTATTCTATTCTAACTATAAAGAAAAATAACTAACCATAAAAAAAAATTCTCATGCAACATAATCTATCAAATTTATTTATATAACAAATAGTAAATATATTTATATATATATATATATATATATATAAATATTATAAAACGAATTATATATATATAAGTTACAATATACCAAATTCACATATTACAAATATGTACAAAACCGAAATTACAAATCTTAATATAAATCCGCATTAAACATAGTATCAAATACCATTTTCGTTTTTTTTAAATAAAAGTACATTTGAAACAAATTTTGGGGGTTTTAACCCCGCACACAGCAGTCGCCCATGAGAGGACGCGCTGCCTGTGAGGCAGCGCTACCTCCACACCTTGGTGGAGGGCGCGGCCCTCACAGCAGCCGCGCCTCTCCATGGGAGCGGCGGCTGGGAGGGGAAAACCCTCCACTGTTGCTTACACAGCAACAAACAAACGAATTTATAAATATTTTAAAATAAAAACAATGAAAAATCCGATAGCAACAAAATAAATAACTTCAAGCCTGCGGATTTTATCCGTACGGCGATTTAAATAAAAAGAATTTTCTCACATTTAATTTATTCACTACTATGTATAAATACATATTTGTATAAATAAATTTTCCAATAACTATAAATTTCTGTAGCTGTGTTTTTTTTATTGTATAGATATATTTATATTATTTACATAACAGTTAATCACTGTATCTGTGTATATTCAAAACAGAAATGAAAAGAATTTTCTTTCAATAACTAAATCTCTAGATTTATTTCCAAAACAAAGAGATAATCATGAAATTTTTTTCCCTCTGTAGGTTTTACCAGAATTTTAAAGACAACAGAGAATTTTAATCCAAAAATTCTTCTAAAATTCTTCAATTTTTTTTTCTGTAGATTTCTAATGATAAATTAAATACTTGTTTGCTCTAATTTATTCACAGACAAGAAATCAAATCTCACTACTTTAATCTCTAAATTTTCTTAAAAGAATTTAAAACTTTCTCATTCAAACATTCACCCAGATTTCTTTTAAAAGAAATTAATTTAATCACAAGAGAAATACCTGGATAAATAGCTGCCTTGAAGAATGTAACCCCTTGCCTGTAGAAAGTAAATCCCCAAAAGCTTCTCCAAGAAGATCCCGAGATCCACAAAATATCCAACCACCAACTTCCAAGATTTTTTAAAGGATCTTCCAAAAGAAATAACAACCCCAACAGAGAGGAATACCAATTCTTAAGAAATTTTGGATTTTTACACACACAGAGATAATTTTGCCAGTACCCAGAAAAATTTTCCCCGAGGCAATAGAATAACCCCGTGCAATTTCTGAGATCCTCAATATCCTCCGTAAAAATTTTCAACAACCCCAAATGAAAATTATGGCACTCACACACATGTCGAGAAAATATCTTCTCCACCTCTCGGCAGTTTTTGCCATTCAATAATTTGCATGCAATTTCCTATTTATTTAATTTAAACTTTTACAAATCAATTTGCATGCATTTTATTTAAATACTAAAAATTAATTTTCAATAACAATTTTATTTTACATGCATTTTCTATTTTAATTTCTTTTCTAATTTATTTAAACACAATATAATTTATGCACTTAATAATTTAATCTAATTAATTAATTTATTTAATTAAATAGTTAAATCCTTTTAGAGATCAACTATTTAACTAATTAAACTAACTAATGTATTAAATTATTAAATAAATAAATTTCAATCATATTTAAATATTAATTTAAATAACAAAATAAATAAAACACAATAACTAACATTTAAAATTAACCAATATTTTCTTTTCAAAAAACGATTTAACCAACAGAAACACATCACAACCTATGACCCAACTGAAAAACTGACATTGTACTAAATCTAAGGTTAAAGACCGGACTAGGATTAACCTAACTACTATCTCCCGATCAACAATTCCGTTGAGTCTTGACACGCTCAGACCTGATTACACAGGTGGAGTCGATGTCATGTACCTGCAAGTCCTGCAACCAAGCAAACAATGTACATACATATATATATAAAGCAGTAAACAGGCACACCGTGCGGAGAAAATCACAGATATCGCAGGGCACTCGCAAGCGAGTGATGCGATTCTGTTCTCCACACCAATACACTCACAGAAGACTGACTCAATAATTATTGTTAGTCCATCATAAACATGTGCATAGCAATATCAACTGAAAATGAACATCTACACTAGATCATATCATGTCTGAAAACAATAATAAACATCACACAGAGTAACATCATGTCACACAATAATCCATCATCGCTCAAAATCAGCGATCCAAGTATCCAACAAAACAACAAAGTCTAACAGTATGAGAAAGTATCAACAGAAAGCATAGCATAAACGGAGGGGTACTACATATAACATCTAGAAGGTGTACTTGCTTCAATCATAAGGATCTCATAATCCTAAGAAAATGAAACTTGGCTTGTCGATTGATTAATTCTTTGTATGGACTTAAGAAATCTCCTTGAGGATAGTGTATCAAGATTCATTAAAATATTAAAGAATTAAGATTTAGAAGAAGATTTTCCAATCCCAATGTAAATTTTAAAAATAGTGGCGATGACATACTAATCCTAATTTTTTATGTTGAAGGCATTGCCAACACTTGAAGTGTGGTGAATGTTATTCAATAGATGAAATTTGATCATTTCCTTCTTTTTGACATGCAAGAGGTCTAGCTCTTCTACATTATTCTCTAAGTGTATAATTTAATGACTTGATTATGCAATTTTTATATCATATTCACACAAATATAAATTTCAAACTACTTATGAAAAAATTTAAGGTATCTAAATCTACTCCAAAATCAATACATATGAAAGTCAAGATAAAAATCGTAACTTCGATTAATTTACCACTATGAAAATAAAACTCATAATTTTGATTAATTAACCACTAATATTGATGAATTAATGTATTGTGCATTCATGCGAAGATTGATTTGTCTTGTCACCACTCAATTAAACATATGCTTCTAAATCTAATCATTCCTCAGGAATTTAAGATAAAACTCTCCAACTTTTGTTAATTCATCACATATCAATGAATCGATTTCTTGTTATGCAGTTGTTTTGTATTCCCAAGGCACTAATCAATATACTCCATCCTTCTCCACGCTTCTCCGTCCTCTTTAAAATTTGTTTTTAGAGCAGCTAACATGGGGGTGAGATTGATGATTTTGTCTGTGGATGACCTCCTCTACGTACTGGAAGTCGGAGACATGGCATGGAATGGAGATCATGCCCTTGTACTGAAACCCATATTCTTCCTCGGCCTCCTTCAGAAGCTTCTGGAAGAGAGGGTGGTTGATGTCTTCCACCGCTATCACACAGCGCTGCTGTTGTTCGCCCTGTCCAACGTAGAGGGCAAGGCAGCCCTTGGGCACATCCTTGTAATACTCCTCTCCCCTCTTCGACCTCAAATGCACAGAAAAATGAGGGAGATGCTTCCTGCCCAGATGACAATTGATAAAATGCACAAGAGGAATCAGAATTGAGAGCACTAAATAACAGCAAAACCTTCAATTGTTCAGACAGAAACCCAAACTCTAGACTTGTTTGCTGAGAAGAAAACCCTGAGAAGTGATGAGAGGGTGGGTGATGGAACAAGGTTACAATTTATAGGACAAGATCATATTGTATTCCTCCCCTGGGAGACTTTCATTCCTAGTTCACAACTTTGACTTTTTACAAACGATTATTTTAACTTGGTTACCAATTGGCACGTTGAAGATTCAGTCATGGGCATTCTTAAGACCCGTTGATCAGTTTGACTGCAGGTAAAAGTGTGGATGGCAGGCTATGCTTGTTCACGTCTGCACGTGGTCATTAAGACGGAGTACGCACTTTCGCAGGTATACACGTTGGGATTCTCATCTTTAACAGTTTGAATGCGTACTGTTTACGCAGCCAACAGGTCGAATGTATTTATTAATTCATTGAAAATAAAAAGTGCATTTATTTTTTATTTTCAATTATTTATGTTCAAGTTGTTTTCTTATTTGAAATTATGGAGCTTCTTTTGTTCATCAACGATTCATTGCTGTTACATAAAGCATGCAAGACGGTGAAAAAGATCGTGGCCGTTCGTGCAATGATAGTGACCTTTTAACTTTCTTGACAATTTTAACCTATCTTTTCTCGCATTTTTCTCGAAGCTTGTTTGTTCAAATGAATGAATGAATGAAGACTTTTAATAATGTCCATGAGGCCAATCAGACTATGGGACCCTTGGATCAACAACAGAACAAAACATCACAACAGCCCGAGATAGAAACCACCACCCAACGATTACTTGATCTCCCTTTCCTTCTAGATCTTGGATCTTCTGCTATGTATTTTTATCAAGTAATCAACACTTTTCATTATTTTCTCTACTTTAAACATGCTGCATAAAGTGTCCACACTTAGAATCTCGATATAAGTGACCCAAATATCCATATAAGCTGGACATTCCATGATGTAATGTCATTTTGTCTCTACTAGCTCTAAAGTACAAAACCTACATATCCTATATGCTCATTCTTCTTTAAGTGTTGTCCACCTTCCAGTTTCACATCTAAATTGGTGCGAACTAGTTCTTAGCTGAGTTATCAACATTTTTAATTTCCATTTTATTTTTGCTCCTATATTTTTTTTTGAGTATGGTCATATGAGGGATTCAAGTGCTTGATGCAATACTCTCTTTTTCTTGATAGCTCCCTTGCCTGCATGCTTCCTTTAGCTTTTTCTTGCACGCACATTTTGATTGCCTTAATGTTATTTAGGCAATTATTTATGTTGATACCACATTTACTCATTCACTTATTATTTTGCATCATGCACATGCTCTTCCTTTTATTTAATTTGTCTTCTACTACCATTTTGAGCCAACGAGACAACTCCATATTCTCTAGCCCCTTTAAATAACTTAGTAAACGAATAATAGCCAATGACTCCACAGGTAAGGCCCTAGCTTCAGCTAAAACAATCTCATAGGGAACTGACGATTTTATTTTGAGGCAACTTGTGATTAGATGTTTTTGTAGTCTTTCAATTTGTCTCCACTTCATTCCTGAAGCATTGCCACCCCAAACTTCACACCCATAAAGAACCACCGGCACCACTAACAACCCAAAGAGAGTTTTCTTAGTGTTTTCTAGTCCTATAATTCAGCTCTCCTACATATATTTTGCAAAGAGGATAAAGCTTTCCATCAACCTTGTATCCTTTTTGCTCTACATGTCTCCCAACTAAGTTTATAGTGAAAATCAAGGCCAAGGTACTTATAATCGTTAACCACCTGTAAGGGATTGCCTTTGAAGACAAATTCCATAACTTCCTTCTATGTCTTCAAGGTAAATATCATAACCTTAGTTTTTCCAGTGTTCACCTACATCCCAGCATCTTGAAAAAATAACTCAAGAGATTTCAAGTGATCCCTCAAATCTTGTGTTGTTTTTTCCATTAGAATAAGATCATCAACATATAAAAACAACTTTATTACATAATTCGTCAATTCAATTCCCTCCCCACCAAAATTGTCTAACCATTCCTCTAATTTGTCAATATGCAACCCAAATAACGTAGGTGAGAGAGGGCAACCTTGTTTGACACCAATTTCACTTCCAAAACATTCTAACATTTCTTATTTAGTTATAATTTTAACTCGTACATGATCATATAACCTATGAACAACAACCTTGTGCTTTTTTGGAATTCCCAACTCTTCCATTCTAGACCATAACTTGCTTCGAGGAATAGTGTCAAACACTTTCTTGAAGTCTACGAAGCAACAAAAGACCTCACCACCCTATCTATCCCAAACTTTCTCAATCAAGTGTCTGAGTGTAATGCAATGGTCAATGGTAGAGTTATTTGGTCTAAAGCCTGCTTGACCTATTTCCCTATTTCCTTCTTTTTCTACTCAACTACTAATTCGACACTCTAGCATGCTCCCAAAGAGTTTTTAGAAGAGCAGGTTAATCATTATAGTGCGATAATTTGAGGGGTTGTTGATATCTCCACTTTTGTGCAAGGGGATAATGACACTGGTCATCCAATTTTTTGGAAAACCATTATGAATAACCCCATTGAATATTCTTTTGATGTGTGGTGTGAGGGCATCAACAGTCCATTTAAAAAAAAATGATTATAAGCCATCTATGTCACGTGCTTTTCCTACCACAATTCTTTTAATTCCCTCTTTGATGTCTTTTGTGGAGAAGAGTTTATCCCTTGAATTGACCATAGGAGGAACAACTTTGTCTTGCACCCTCTCATATAGTAGTTTTGCATATTATAGACATTGTGATTCTGTGATATTTTTCTCTTTGATTGTGTTTTTTTGTTGTAATTCTTTCCAGAACCCTTTGGGGTTGTGCCTACCCATGAAAATCAGCTCTTTTTGCCTTATTTTCATGTAATCCTCTTTTTTCAATCTCGCAAGATTTTCAAATTCCTTTTTATTTCCCTCAAATTTTGCTATTCTTTTCTCTGCCTTGCATTCTTTGTCATACCACAAATTCACTAAAAAACTATTTTTGTTGCCTCTCTTAGGTCTAGATATTTTGCACCAATTGAGAGCTTTGTGGATTATTGAACTCAAATTGTCCTTGCTTATTGTTTTTTTGTTTATAGTGGTCATCTCAATACCACCTATTTCTTGTATCTGTTTTTCAGGATTTGTTCAAAAAATATCTTAATTTTCTTGTGTTAAGAGGATTGTGCCATGAATAGACTCCTTTTGATTTGGTTGTAGCCTAGCCTAATAGTGAGTGTCTTGTTGCATGTTGATTTTTCCATATATAGGATTGTGATATGATTTCATTTCTATGGGATAGTCTCTCACCTCCACCTCAGTTAACCTTGCCATAAGATTCTTTGAACATATAAGATAATCCACCATGCTTTGCCCATTGTAAGTGTGACAAGTAATGTTCCCTAAGATCATCCAACCTTTTATCCCATTGCATATAACCAAATTGTGCATGTTTCATATCCCTAAAAATTATGCTTCGTACTATGTGATGCCTCCTTTTTGTCTTGATAATTTATTTACCACTTTTGGTTCTCTTCTTCTTCTAACCATGGGGGGTTGTCTCTTATTCCCTCTTCCTTTCTAAGATATAGATCCTAATTATTTGATTCCCTTGTTTTAAAGTCTCCTATTAGGATAATTTCTCCTATATTATTATATGTTGATATGTCATTTTTCAAAGCTGCAAATGGGTCCTCCTTATCTAGCTTCTTCTTCTTATAATATTTTGAGCCGTGAGGAGCAAAGTAGCAGGCAACAAGATAGATTGTGAAAGTTTTTATCTTTATTTTCAACCATATGTATTGGTTATTTGGGTCTTCTTTTTCCACTTGTATGATTCTTTTATTAAAACCACCACTTTCCTATGCCCTTTACCACTTCTTTTTAACTCATTCCAAAATGATACCTTTATGTAACCTTAAAAATTTGGGATCTTATAGCCATCATGCTCATGCATTTCAATGAGGACATTTATGTCATTCCCCTTTGCTATGGGCCCTAAACCAATACCTCTCCTCCCAGGGTAACCTTTGCAATTCTAGCTTACCAATGAGAGGTGTTCTTGGGGGGCCCCGCCTTCCTATTTACCATGTGATATTTTATTATTGATTTGGGATTTCCCTCTATACAACCATGCTTCGTCTTGCATTTCTTACTGCTACAAAATTCTCCCATTCTTTTCTTCTTTCCTCTAATTGTGTTGGAGTTATATCTTCATCTATGTAGAAATGTGTACCTTTAAGAAACCTTTTGTTCCTTAATATTTTGTTCCATTGTTCCATGTTTTTCAATGTTACTCTTATATTCCTATTTCTACCATCCTGTAACATTCTACCAATTTTGCTTGCTTTGTGACATGCCCTATCCACTCCAAATTTTATGTTAGAAAGTCTTTTATTAACTTATCAGTGTGATCTACTTCCTCTCAATCCTTCAACACTTTTATTATTAAATTTGCTACCTTAGCATGTTGGTTTCTTTCCTCCCACATATGTAGTTTAACCTACTTCTTTATGAGTTCTTTTGATTCATTGCTGGCCCTTTTGCTATGGGCCCATGATTTTATCTCTTCTAATTGTTCCTTTAATTTAGCTTCTAAATAGCTTCCATGTTTGTTATTGTTTTAGGAATGTTTCCATTGTTGATATGTTTTACTTCCTGCTTTATGGCTGAAATTTCTTGTTGTCCTATTTTTATGTTGACTTACAATTTTTCTATTTCCATTTTAAGTAGTTTTTTTTCTTGCAAAAGCTTTGGATGACATCCACAACCTCTTGCCATTTGTCACCTTTTAGTTGCCAAGACAACTCTAATTCTTCCAACCTCATTTTTAGACCCATTAGCTCACTAACATATAGATCTGAGGACCAAATTAAAGGAGTTGTACTAGGGTTGTATTGATCATTTCTGCCTTCTACCTTTGAAATTTACTCCTCTTCTTATTGCTTCACCTCTTCAATGTACTTGAAATGGTGGTTCCTTATGTATCCCCTTTCAAACCGATTTTCATGGTTTTCTTGTCCTATTATAGGGGTTCTAACTTGCCCTTGCATTAATTCTAGGTTAATTGTTGCATGGCTAAAGCTCATAAGATTTGGAAGGATTGCAAAAAACTTATTGCATCCCATCCATTTTAGCCTTCTTATTATTTTGGCTTTCCTTCACTAGAAGATCCATTTATATTTCTTGGCATTTACGAATGTTAACCTTCCTCTTGTATTTGTTTATTTGACTTGCATGTTACATTTACCTTGACTGTGTCAAGGCGCCTCTAAGCCACTGATGTTATGAAAGCGAGAGTTTTAATTTTTTGAGGTGTAAGGTGGGACATATGACACTAACATGCATGTCTGGGGAATTATTTCATATTCTTTCATGTTTTCTTTACCCATGTTCCTCCAACCTCTACCAAAGAAATATTGACCATCTTTTCTTTGTGCTTTGAATGCTCTATTGTTGTCCCTACAACTTGCTTGCTAGGGTTACCCACCATATCATTTGAACCTAGTTTTATAACAATCACAGTTGGTCTTGCTTTGCAAATGTAATATAAGATCTAGTCCTAGCTTTACACTTGCCATAATTTTAAAAGAGTTTGATTTTCAAAAGAATACAAAAGAAACCAATAGGACAATGTTGGGAAGACTCACCTTTGTCTATTTTTTTTGCTATTAGTAGGTGCCCTATCGTGTGCTCACACCCTGCCACAATTTTGATAGATTTTAAAGGCTAGCCTATTCACACATTTTAGGCACACTAAAATAAATTATATATTATATTTATTTTCATTATTAGTTTGTATTATTTTTTCTTACAAAGTTTTTTTATATATATTGTTTTTGATGGGGAAAAGTAGGTTTTGATGGGACCTGAAACCCTATCCAAGCAAATCATGTTGCAAAAAAGATAAACCAAAAACCAACAACAACACCAAAGGTTGCACAAAGGTTTTGAAGGGACCAAGAACCCTTTAAAAACTAGGTTTACAGGGGCCTGAAACCCAAAGGTTTTGAAGGGATCTTACACCCTTTACAACTAGGTTTTAACAGGGACCTTAAAACCTTAATAACCTAATTCATCCAAGCAACAAACAACCTAAATAAATCAATAGAATACTGCAAAGCATCAAAATTCCAATAGCAGCCTTCAACCGACTTGAAAACAACTTGATTCATCCAAGAAACAAACAACCCAACAACTAAATACTGTAAAACAACAAAATCCCTTCGTCGTCTTATAACACCAAACAACTTGAAACACCAACTCTCTCTCAACCTCAATATGAGAGATCTCCCGTTTATTGGAGAGGATGTAGTAAAAACCCTTACCACCAAAAACCTCCCCCTCCTACCCACCCAGGCTCCACCTCAATAGGAGCATGAAGTAGAAAGGAAAAATTCCAACCAAAAAAATTAGCAGCCAACTCCACCTCAATAGGAGCAGTCTCCACCTCCATAGTAGACCTCGAATGAGAGCTCGAGAAGGAATAAAAAGCTCCAAAAGAAAGGGTAAAAACAACATCCTTTGGCACAACAAGAATAGAGGAAAGAAGCAACACAACCAACAACACCAACAAAAACTAAGACATAAAACAAGAGATTGAAAATTTCTTCTGCAGAACGCAAACCATCCCCACCAAAAGAACAAACCAAAGAGCCCAAAAAGGGTTCCCAAAAAAGAAATACTGACAGTTCTGGGAAGGGCACAACCCAAACCCTCCGTCTCCCAAGCCACTAGTCAAAACATCTCCTAGCAATGGACAAACGGGGGCAAAACCACCCTCTCCCAACATACAAAGGAGCAATAGAGAAGCAAGGCAAGGCCCACTCCCACTTTCAACATAGGCTCTCAAAGAGCTTACAACCACCAAGAAGAGAGGCAAGAAATCTCCCACATTGAAGCTAGGGAGAACCACCACCAGAGAAACCCCTCTAGCCACTTCAGTACCTCCAACTACTTTAGCACCAAAAGAGGAAAGAGAAACCAAAAAAACCTGTCTCAAAGCAACAAAAAGCACTCCCACTAAACACACAAACAAGAACCAAGAAAATAACTCCAAAGAAAAATAATTACTTACCAAAGAGACCCCCAAACAAGGGACACACAAGCCCAACATGGAAGGAGAAACAACTAATCCCTCCAAACACCACCAGAAATCCGAGACAAAGGCTTCCCATGAAAGAGAATTGCCACAACACAGAGAGAAAAGGGAAACACAACATTCCCAATAAAACACCAAAGAAATAAGAGCATCCTTGCCAGCACAAGGCACAACACCAAGGAACAAACTCCCACATCCAACACGGCTACCCAACAAGCCAGCAACCACATAGAACAAAGCAAAAGAAATTGACCCCCAATAGCTTCTGCAATCGAAAGGGGACCCCTAAAAGCACACATAGAAGCCCAAAGGAGAAGCAACCACTCCTCCCAATGACAACAAAGAAGAGGAAACAATTGCTAGAGCCAAAGATTCCCATCATCCTTTTCAAAATTAGACTCTCCATCAAAAATCTCTCCAGAGGTTTTCAAACCACTATTGTAGCTCTTCCCACCTGAGCGCTCACCCATCGTAGTTTTCCCAATCGAATATATATGTGTGTGTGTGTGTGTGTGTGTGTGTGTGTGTGTGTGTGTGTATTTATGTATGTATGTATGTATGTATGTATGTATGTATATATATTATTTATTTATTATTATAATTTATATAAAATAATTTAGATAATTGAAAGGAAAAATATGAAATAGTTTTTTTTTGTTTTTTTATAAATGATTAATTTAAAATTTTGATTTTTGATTAAAAAATTTAAAATACATTATTTTTTATTTTTATTTCATTTATTATTTTATATTATAATTTTATTATAAAGTAATTTTTTTTACACATAATAATACATTAAAATCAATTTAAAAGACAAATTTTTAATTTATATAAAATATTTTAAATAATTGAAAGAAAAATATTGATTTTTTTCTAGTTTTGACTAATGATTGATTTTAAAATTTGATCTTAAATTAAAAAATATTAAAGATATGTAAAAATGTCATATATAATTTAAAATTTCACATTAATTTGAATAAAATTAAAAATATTTATTATTATTATATTTTAAAAAATTGATATTTTTAGTTAATTTTTTAAATATCGATTATTTTTTTAAAACAATTTTAATAATATTATAGAATAAAAACATGAAACTTCCATAAACTATTATATCAAAAGATGATTAAAAAAATTATAGTATCAAAATCCAAAAATATTTTACCTTTTTAATAGATTAAATTTTATTTTTTAACTTTTTAAAATTTAGTTTTACTTGTGACTTTTAATATAAGAATTAAAATTTTAATTTTAACAATTATAATGTGGTGTATTTTATTTTGAATATTGAAACCAATCTATAATTATTTACAAATGGTTCTTTACCTGAAATAAAGATAGTTTCTATAATTAAAAATAATATTATATCAATTTATAAATTATTATATAATATTAAGTAAAATTTAAATGATACTTAATATCCATTAATAATTTAAATGTAAGATACTTATATAATAAATAATTATTAATTAAAATATAATAACTAATATATAAATAATATAATCTAATATACATAAAGATAATATAGAATATAACATATAATATTGATTTACTATAATAATTTAATATTTATATTTAGGAATTTTTATTGTAGAATATAATATAGAATATTAATATATTTTGTATATATGTAATATTATATAAACTAATAAATATATGACTGATGCAGGAGCATCCCGAACGAAGCCAATCGACATCAACCAAAAAAAAATTTGGTTTGATTTTGTTGTTTTATTTTCGTTTTCTTTGCTCCTTGGGCAACTTCATTTGGTTTCAATGGGAAATTTAATGACAATTGGTTGACATAAATAGTCAAAATGTCACACCTCCAGTTTTACTTTGAAATTGGCATTTCTTATATGCTATTGGATAGATTTTAATTCCTTTGTTCATATCTACTCCCAACACTATTCAATAAATCAAAAAGACAAAGGGACAGGAAATTGAAAGGTCAACGAAGTGGAGATTACACTTGAAGTTTTAAATTATTAAAGGGGTTGATTCATTAAAAATGATTGAATGCATTCTCTTGGAGCATCAATTCAATTTAAAAGACTTTTTGAATTCAATCGAAGAAAAATGAAGTGGAAAGGAAGAGGCACTAGTAGTAATAAGAAAGGGAAGTTGACCAAGTTTGAGAATGGTGCACCTAGGTAGAAAGAAAAGAGGAATTTAAACTACATAGGAAACTATGGTTGTAACCATTGAATTGGGAATTAATAGATGACAATACTAAGAAATAGCTAGCCGCTAACATAAGGAAAGTCTTTGATAAATTACAGATAAAGTGGAGAAGAGGATGAATGGGAAGTGAAGCAGTGAATACAAAATAATGCTATGTATGCCTGTAGCTACAGATCTCTTGATTGAAATAAACAACAAAGAAAAGGCATCAAGAAGAGCACATGCTAAGGAATGAAGGCTAGTTGGATGATGTAGTTGAGAACACATTGAGTGTTCAAGATACCATAGTGTGAAGAGGCTGGAAACTACACAAGAAGGAAAGGAAACAAAGAGAATGAAATGGAGAAGGGGCCACATAACTTAATGTAGGAGGAAAAATTTAGTGAAGAAGAGATTCAAATGCATATACAAATGTGGAACAAAGAGTAGGAGGCATGAAGTGCATGTGCAGAGAGGAACTGGAGGTTGAGTTTGTGGGGGTTAGCAAGGGAATGTGAAGAGTTGAAAGACCAAAGAAGTCGAATGGAGTTGCCTAGTTTTTGTATTGTATTTTCATGAAATCTTGATTAAATAAAGTTGTTTGTTCATTTGAAATAGGATTTTATGTTGAAGCAATTGTAAATTGATTGTTAATTTGACACAAGTAATTATCAAATTTGAGTAAGTCATATTTCTGAGTTTGTGTAATCTGGATTATGTGGGTTGTTTGAGAGTTTTTTTTTTTCCTCTTCATCAATTGGTATCAAAGCCAGAGGTTCTAAGCATGCAAATAGAGTGTCATGAGAGAGGAGGTTCACACCAGGACTTGCGGGTGAAGAAGGAAGTGATTAGAGGTTTTGGGGGCACAAGCAGATCATTGAATGTGAGGCAGCTTGTGATGGAACCTATGGATAGTAGAAGCGTGCGTGAATTCCAAAAGTATCGTTGCAAATTTAGAGAGTCCTGGTGGTTGAGGGCTAGAAGGTGCAAAATTGGAAGTGTGAGTGAGAAGCTCAAGAGCATCATTGCAGGTGAGTGGAGTCTTGAACGGTTGAGAGCGAAAAGCACAAAAGAAAGTGTTGTGTGATGACAGATTACAACAAACGAAATGGAATCTTTGAGGGAATTGAGGTACAATTGTAGTGTGGAGGTTGCAAGGGAAAGTTACAAAAGACATGCTAGAGGAGGGCATGGAGAGAGGAAGAGGAAGCATACTTGGCGGAGGAGGTCGGGCTAAGAGGCGGAGGAGGTTGGGCTATCAATGATGGAGTTCGTTGGAGATTGTTCACAGTCTCGAAGGGTAGTTCTATCACTTAGCTCCATATTTGTGAGCCCATGCTCACAAATTTCTTATCTGATGTGTTTGATGTAGGAGCATCCCGAGCGAAGCGCAATCGACATCAACCAAAAAAATTTCCAGTTTGATTTTGTTGTTTTGTTTTCGTTTTCTTTGCTCCTTGGGAAACTTCATTTGGTTTCAATGGGAAATTTAATGACAATTGGTTGAAATTTTTGACATAAATAGTCAAAATGTCACACCTTTGGTTTTACTTTAAAATTGAAATTTCTTATGTGTTATTGGATAGATTTAAATTCCTTTGTTCATATCTTCTCCTGACACTATTCAATAAATCAAAAAGACAAAGGGACGAGAAATTGAAAGGTCAGTGAAGTGGAGATTACACTTGAAGTTTTAAATTATTAAAGGGTCCAATTCATTAAAAATGCTTGAATTTATTCTCTTGGAGCATCGATTCAGTTTAAAAAGACTTTAAATTCAATCGAAGAAAAATGAAGTGAAAAGGAACAGGCACCGGTAGTAATAAGAAAGGGAAGTCGACCAAGTTTGAGGATAGCACACCTGGGAAGAAATAAAAGAGTAATTTAAAATACACATGAAACTATGAATGTAACCATTGAATTGGGAATTAATAGAAGACAATACTGAGAAATAGCTGGCAGCTAACGTAAGGAAAGTCTTTGATAAATTCTAGCTAAAGTGGAGAAGAGGATGAGTGGGAAGTGAAGTGGTGAATAAAAAATAATGCTATGTGTGCCTGTAGCTGCAGATCTCAATTGAAATAAACAACAAAGAAAGGGCATCGAGAAGAGCACAAGCTAAGAAATGAAGGCTAGTTGGATGACACAATTGTGAGTATATTGATTGTTCAAGATGTCACAGTGTGAAGAGGCTGGAAGCTACACAAGAAGGAAAGGCAGCAAGGAGAATCAAATGGAGAAGAAGGGGCCACACAACTTAATGTAGGAGGAAAAATTTAGTGAAGAAGAGATCCAAATGCAAATACAAATGCAGAACAAAGAGTAGGAGGTGTGAAGTGCATGTGTAGAGGAGAACTAGAGGTTGAGTTTGTGTAGGTGAGCAAGGGAATGTGAAGAGTCAAAAGACCGAAGAAGGTGAATGGAGTTGATTGGTTTTTGTATTGTATTTTCATGAAATCTTGATTAAATAAAGTTATTTTTCATTTGAAATTGGGAGTTTATGTTAAAGCAATTGTAAATTGATTGTTAATTTGACACAAGTAATTGTCAAATTTGAGTAAATCATTTTTCTGTGTTTGCGTAATCTAGATTATGTGGGTTGTGTGAGAGTTGTGTTTTTTTCTTCTTCGTCAATTGTTATCAAAGCTAGAGGTTCTGAGCGTGTGAATAGAGCATCGAGAGAGGCGGTTTGCACAAGGACCTGCGGGTGAAGAGGGAAGTGATCATAGGTTTCAGGGGCACAAGTAGATCGTTGAATGTGAGCCAGCTTGTGATGGAACCTTAGTAGAAGCACGAGTGAAGTCCAAAAGTACCATTGCAGATGTAGATATTCCTGGCGGTTGAGGGTTAGAAGGCACAAAATTGGAAGCACGAGTGAGAAGCTCAAGATATTTTAATGTATCCATAAATATATAATTATATCTTATATAGGTATATAAGATATTTATTAATTTGTACTATAGATAACATATATTAATTATATTCTATTATATAAGATATATATCAATTATATGTATGTATGCATAAGATATATATTAATTTGTACTATATCAAAATATATAAAAAATACTTGTAATAATTTTAGGTTTGTATTTAATATTTTTTATTATATAATATAATTTATAATAATAAAACTTATATATATAATAATAAGTATAAATATTATATATAATTTAATTTGTATTAAGTAAAATATATATTATATATTATATCGTAATTACATTGAATATATTCTAATATAAAATATAATATGTACTATTATATATATATAATCATATAATATATATCAAATTTATAAATATTATTCAATTTGTATTATCATTATTATTATATTATTGTTATAATATGATTAAATGCATCATATTATATTATAATTTTATCATTAATAATCATAATATTAACATATATTATAGTTATTTATTATTTAGGCTTATATAATATTATATGTATTATAAAATAACATACTTATATAATAATTGTAGTTATTTTATTCTCTCTCTCTTTCTCTCTCTCTCTCTATATATATTAATTAGGAAAAAAATTGGTCTATTTTTTCATACATTTGTGTAGTACATGAGATCAATCATTACATTGTTTATATCCCTCTCCCCTCTCTCTTTTTATCTCCCCCTCTCCTTCTCTCCATATCTGTTTGTTTCTCCATATCCATCTCTATCAATCTCGTTATCCCCCTCACTCTCTTTATCTACCGCCCTCTATCTCTCCCTTTTTCTATCTTTATATCTCCCTCTAAACAATAGACCGAATTTTCCATAATTGATGTTCCACACCTCTTCGACATACCCATTGCACACCAAGGTACAATTGCTAGTCAATAAATACAATCACACATGCATCATGTTGGCTGCATAGACACCACCGTTTGAATGAATAATGAAGAATAGTATTCATGAGATCAAGTCTAGTCTAAGGGTTTAAGGGAAACAACATTAATATATTTTCAAGTTTCTTTCTATGTCAACTTTTTTATTATGAATCTTGATTAGAGAACCTATCATTTTGTGAAGCCTTGCCTCTTCAAATAGGTCATTCACACTACACACCTTCAAATTGTTTTCAAATTGAATATGAATATCCTCATATGCTACACATTCAATTATGAAGTGTCATTCAATTTCAACCACCCCATTTCTATAAGAAATGCAAGTTCTTTATTCCCACTCTTCTTTGGGACCATCTATCTACCTATCTCACATCTAAGATGATGATAACTGGCCATCAATTGTGCAACTAAAATTTTAGCTTTTCCCTTAATTTTAGTGCTCAAATAAGTTGTTTCATCATGTTCCCCATGTGGGTTTAAACTCTTTGGCATAGTGCATTCTTTTTGGCCAATTTATTTTTTCCACATGACAACCCTAAATTTTTCTAACATAAGCTTTTTTAACTCTTCATTAGAGTTAGGAAATTCTTGCAAATTAATTTCTCACTTGCTCATCCACTTATTTTGTTTCATTCAAGTTTTTTTTTTCCTACAGTCTAATTCCTCCTCAACAACCATTTTGGGATATTGTAATGCCCCAAAAAAATTATGCAATATAATACAGCTAAGGGTAGAGCACAAATTTCAAATTTTGATTACAACACACGACTAACTCACCAAAATTTGTTTCCAAGAACACAATTCATAAAAATCATAACAACACTTGACCAATTATAGACTATGATATATATAGTTGAGGAACTGACTTGTTTAGACAATCTTAATAGGGTTTCAAGTAGAGACAATGGAATCCAAATCCCCAAGATAGGCTTGATTAGCTCTACTTGTAATAATTATTAATTACAACTTAATTCAAATCACAAGCTATGACAATACAATGTATCAATTTTAACTCAAAGTAAGGAAAAAGAGAAAACCCTAGGGGCTAGACCTAATTCCTCATCTTAGATGGCCTTGCCTACATATATATTTTGATGAGGAATTGTAATTCAACAACTTGAGTTCACCCAACTCATATTTGATTTACCAGAAACCACACATAACACCCAATTTTAAATCACCACTAAATAACAATGGTACTAAATGCTAAGAATGAATAGCAAGGGTGAATCTATAAGGGCTCCTTCTACTATAAGGAGTAATTAGCAATCCCAATTACAACTCCCCTCAAGGGCCACTTGCCAACATAGATAATCAAGAATTGATCTAGGATGAAGGTAACCAAAACATATCTTGAATAATTCATTATAATTGAAGTTGTGGTTTTAATCCAACCATCCTAAGGTCACCAGATGACATTTATAGGATTAAGGGGTCAAAGGTTAATGAAACAATCCACATACTAAATCTTTCTGGACAATTCAACCTTCTTACACCTAGTTGACTAACACAAGGAGTATAACCCTGAGACTCAAATATCGCTCTACAAAATTTTATCTTATTCCTTTAATCCTTTAATTATAGAATTATAAGAGTGGGTACGCAACCCTTTCTAGGGTCCTCTTACCCTAGACAGTTTCACCGTCGACTGCCACCCACTTAGGTGAAGCTAGAGGTCTGAAACCTCGATATAGATAAGCATAGTTTTAAAGGATAGTTTATTCATAAACAAAACACATCATGCTTACAGAACCATTTAATATCTATACTTAATGTCAAATTCACTTCTCAGCTACAATTCTAGTTAAGTGGAAAGTTTGATGGCCACCTTTGACCACAAGATGATTTACAACAAGAAGATAACACAAAGAATCAAACTTGCTCTCCTCCCAAACATATTGGCATCATGAAGCTTTGTGAGCTCTAGCCAAACCCCCAAGCAAGAAATATTTTAGACCCATGATGATGAAATGGGGTCTTCTATTCAAATACTATAAACTGATATTTCAAGAAAAGATTCATTAAAGTAATAGTCAAATAGTGTCATGAGTGCGATACTTAAATCTTGCTAAACAAAGAATTCTAAAAACCATGATTCCTACTATTTATTTGGTATCAAACACACACACACACATATAATTACAGTTGTTGGCATTGAAGAATAACAAGGAAGTAGGTTTCGAGTTCAAATCATTTAGGAATAACATTAAAATCAACATAAAATGGCTTATAACAATGGTTTCACTTGATACTAATGGAATGGTCGATGAAGGATAAATTTAATCACACGGTCCCAAATCACTCATAGACATGATTTGGGTATAATAGAAATTCCTAGGTATTATCTGTAAGATGGGGTAAAACAGTTCTAACCTAGATAAAGTGACAACCAAACACTTCTAAGCTATAAACCTCATCTAAACACGAGAATACAAAAAAAGAGGAATAAAATGAAAGCATTCAAAGTAAAGCACTCCCCATTGCAATTGATTCCTTTTCTTGTATCTCTTATTTCTCCTTTTTCAAACTTCTCCCTCAGATTTGAAGTAGAACTTGTGAAAATACCTAAAAATTGTAAGCAAGAAAGTTTGAGATAAGTGGTTGTTAAGGAAAAAATGGAGGAGGAAGGCTGCTTTTATAGACGATCATTCGAACAGATGGACGAGATTAAACTTCTAGAAAGATGCCAAGATCAACGGTGGAGGATTTATGCACCAAGAATATGATATTCATGGGAGGGCTATTGATGGTTATGATGTCGATGACTATGAAAGAGACGGTTATGACAAGAATTAAATGAGCAAGTGGAGGAAATAGATGAATTAAAAATTGAAAAATAATTAATTTTCTGTGTTTGCGTAATCTAGATTATGTGGGTTGTGTGAGAGTTGTGTTTTTTTCTTCTTCGTCAATTGTTATCAAAGCTAGAGGTTCTGAGCGTGTGAATAGAGCATCGAGAGAGGCGGTTTGCACAAGGACCTGCGGGTGAAGAGGGAAGTGATCATAGGTTTCAGGGGCACAAGTAGATCGTTGAATGTGAGCCAGCTTGTGATGGAACCTTAGTAGAAGCACGAGTGAAGTCCAAAAGTACCATTGCAGATGTAGATATTCCTGGCGGTTGAGGGTTAGAAGGCACAAAATTGGAAGCACGAGTGAGAAGCTCAAGATATTTTAATGTATCCATAAATATATAATTATATCTTATATAGGTATATAAGATATTTATTAATTTGTACTATAGATAACATATATTAATTATATTCTATTATATAAGATATATATCAATTATATGTATGTATGCATAAGATATATATTAATTTGTACTATATCAAAATATATAAAAAATACTTGTAATAATTTTAGGTTTGTATTTAATATTTTTTATTATATAATATAATTTATAATAATAAAACTTATATATATAATAATAAGTATAAATATTATATATAATTTAATTTGTATTAAGTAAAATATATATTATATATTATATCGTAATTACATTGAATATATTCTAATATAAAATATAATATGTACTATTATATATATATAATCATATAATATATATCAAATTTATAAATATTATTCAATTTGTATTATCATTATTATTATATTATTGTTATAATATGATTAAATGCATCATATTATATTATAATTTTATCATTAATAATCATAATATTAACATATATTATAGTTATTTATTATTTAGGCTTATATAATATTATATGTATTATAAAATAACATACTTATATAATAATTGTAGTTATTTTATTCTCTCTCTCTTTCTCTCTCTCTCTATATATATATTAATTAGGAAAAAAATTGGTCTATTTTTTCATACATTTGTGTAGTACATGAGATCAATCATTACATTGTTTATATCCCTCTCCCCTCTCTCTTTTTATCTCCCCCTCTCCTTCTCTCCATATCTGTTTGTTTCTCCATATCCATCTCTATCAATCTCGTTATCCCCCTCACTCTCTTTATCTACCGCCCTCTATCTCTCCCTTTTTCTATCTTTATATCTCCCTCTAAACAATAGACCGAATTTTCCATAATTGATGTTCCACACCTCTTCGACATACCCATTGCACACCAAGGTACAATTGCTAGTCAATAAATACAATCACACATGCATCATGTTGGCTGCATAGACACCACCGTTTGAATGAATAATGAAGAATAGTATTCATGAGATCAAGTCTAGTCTAAGGGTTTAAGGGAAACAACATTAATATATTTTCAAGTTTCTTTCTATGTCAACTTTTTTATTATGAATCTTGATTAGAGAACCTATCATTTTGTGAAGCCTTGCCTCTTCAAATAGGTCATTCACACTACACACCTTCAAATTGTTTTCAAATTGAATATGAATATCCTCATATGCTACACATTCAATTATGAAGTGTCATTCAATTTCAACCACCCCATTTCTATAAGAAATGCAAGTTCTTTATTCCCACTCTTCTTTGGGACCATCTATCTACCTATCTCACATCTAAGATGATGATAACTGGCCATCAATTGTGCAACTGAAGTTGTTTCAATATGTGGGTTTAAACTCTTTGGCATAGTGCATTCTTTTTGGCCAATTTATTTTTTCCACATGACAACCCTACCTAACATAAGCTTTTTTAACTCTTCATTAGAGTTAGGAAATTCTTGCAAATTAATTTCTCACTTGCTCATCCACTTATTTTGTTTCATTCAAGTTTTTTTTTTCCTACAGTCTAATTCCTCCTCAACAACCATTTTGGGATATTGTAATGCCCCAAAAAAATTATGCAATATAATACAGCTAAGGGTAGAGCACAAATTTCAAATTTTGATTACAACACACGACTAACTCACCAAAATTTGTTTCCAAGAACACAATTCATAAAAATCATAACAACACTTGACCAATTATAGACTATGATATATATAGTTGAGGAACTGACTTGTTTAGACAATCTTAATAGGGTTTCAAGTAGAGACAATGGAATCCAAATCCCCAAGATAGGCTTGATTAGCTCTACTTGTAATAATTATTAATTACAACTTAATTCAAATCACAAGCTATGACAATACAATGTATCAATTTTAACTCAAAGTAAGGAAAAAGAGAAAACCCTAGGGGCTAGACCTAATTCCTCATCTTAGATGGCCTTGCCTACATATATATTTTGATGAGGAATTGTAATTCAACAACTTGAGTTCACCCAACTCATATTTGATTTACCAGAAACCACACATAACACCCAATTTTAAATCACCACTAAATAACAATGGTACTAAATGCTAAGAATGAATAGCAAGGGTGAATCTATAAGGGCTCCTTCTACTATAAGGAGTAATTAGCAATCCCAATTACAACTCCCCTCAAGGGCCACTTGCCAACATAGATAATCAAGAATTGATCTAGGATGAAGGTAACCAAAACATATCTTGAATAATTCATTATAATTGAAGTTGTGGTTTTAATCCAACCATCCTAAGGTCACCAGATGACATTTATAGGATTAAGGGGTCAAAGGTTAATGAAACAATCCACATACTAAATCTTTCTGGACAATTCAATCTTCTTACACCTAGTTGACTAACACAAGGAGTATAACCCTGAGACTCAAATATCGCTCTACAAAATTTTATCTTATTCCTTTAATCCTTTAATTATAGAATTATAAGAGTGGGTACGCAACCCTTTCTAGGGTCCTCTTACCCTAGACAGTTTCACCGTCGACTGCCACCCACTTAGGTGAAGCTAGAGGTCTGAAACCTCGATATAGATAAGCATAGTTTTAAAGGATAGTTTATTCATAAACAAAACACATCATGCTTACAGAACCATTTAATATCTATACTTAATGTCAAATTCACTTCTCAGCTACAATTCTAGTTAAGTGGAAAGTTTGATGGCCACCTTTGACCACAAGATGATTTACAACAAGAAGATAACACAAAGAATCAAACTTGCTCTCCTCCCAAACATATTGGCATCATGAAGCTTTGTGAGCTCTAGCCAAACCCCCAAGCAAGAAATATTTTAGACCCATGATGATGAAATGGGGTCTTCTATTCAAATACTATAAACTGATATTTCAAGAAAAGATTCATTAAAGTAATAGTCAAATAGTGTCATGAGTGCGATACTTAAATCTTGCTAAACAAAGAATTCTAAAAACCATGATTCCTACTATTTATTTGGTATCAAACACACACACACACATATAATTACAGTTGTTGGCATTGAAGAATAACAAGGAAGTAGGTTTCGAGTTCAAATCATTTAGGAATAACATTAAAATCAACATAAAATGGCTTATAACAATGGTTTCACTTGATACTAATGGAATGGTCGATGAAGGATAAATTTAATCACACGGTCCCAAATCACTCATAGACATGATTTGGGTATAATAGAAATTCCTAGGTATTATCTGTAAGATGGGGTAAAACAGTTCTAACCTAGATAAAGTGACAACCAAACACTTCTAAGCTATAAACCTCATCTAAACACGAGAATACAAAAAAAGAGGAATAAAATGAAAGCATTCAAAGTAAAGCACTCCCCATTGCAATTGATTCCTTCTCTTGTATCTCTTATTTCTCCTTTTTCAAACTTCTCCCTCAGATTTGAAGTAGAACTTGTGAAAATACCTAAAAATTGTAAGCAAGAAAGTTTGAGATAAGTGGTTGTTAAGGAAAAAATGGAGGAGGAAGGCTGCTTTTATAGACGATCATTCGAACAGATGGACGAGATTAAACTTCTAGAAAGATGCCAAGATCAACGGTGGAGGATTTATGCACCAAGAATATGATATTCATGGGAGGGCTATTGATGGTTATGATGTCGATGACTATGAAAGAGACGGTTATGACAAGAATTAAATGAGCAAGTGGAGGAAATAGATGAATTAAAAATTGAAAAATAATTAATTCATGAGAAGAGAATATTTGACCAAATGGGGAATAAATAATTCATTTGAATTATTTATTTGAGAAAAAGAGGAAATGGGCATTTAATAAAAATTATTATTCAACCTTTTTAACTAAATAAGAGAAAATGGAAAAGAGATATTAAATTATTAACTTAGATTAATTATTTAATGGGAGAGAAAATGACAAGGGATAATTAAGTAATTTTGACAATTATTTAACTATAGAAGAATTAAAAGACAAAATGAATAGATAAATAATTAATACTTATTATTTAACTATAGATGAATGCCGAAAGATAAATAATTAAATAAATAATATTTTATTTAATTATTGAAGAAAGGGATGTTAGAGACACGATTAAATTTATTTAATCGATCTAGATAGAATAAATATTAGCAAATGGATTAGTTAAATAATTATAATTATTTAATTAATAGAGGAATATGATCAAGGTTTAATCAAATAATTAAAATTATTCAATTATTGGAGGACGACAACCAAGAAAAATGACGCTCACAGACTTGGACATTTTTCATTGTCTACATTTTTCCCCTGTTTGACACAATGCAATTCATTGCATTGTGTCAAATAAATTTAGTCAAAAGATGCCCCAGTGAAGTTAGGGTAAAGGTATGCCCCCTCGAGAAAATTTTACAAATTTCCAAAAAGTTTCAATTTTTTTTTGGAAAATTGTCCTGATAAGACAAGTTGATGGCCAAGAATTTGATGGTGAAGATGGAAATGAGTTTTAAAGTCATTACGGGGGTCAAATTTGGGTTCAAAGTCATCAACAAGTGCACCCAATAGACAAGGAAGATCAAGAACCTTAATTTTGGACCTATAAATAGCAATTTGAATTGGAAAAGGGGTCATTTTTGCATTCCAAATTTAGAAAATTTTAGAGCTCTAAGTGATTTTCTAGTGAAGATGTCTCCAGTTCCAAAGGCCACCCACCACACATATTAGATCCGGAGGTATCGCCAACCTGAGGGAGCACCTACCCTAGTATGTACTACTAACCCACTTTGTAATTTTTTTGATTTGTGTGCATTTAGTTAGGGAATAATTTTAGCAGGCAATTGCATCATAGAATTTTATGACACATTTGCATGCGCATTCAACATAGAAAATAAGTGGTTCGATGCAATCATCTCGTCATGACTCAATTGCACTAGGGTTAGGGTAGGGGAATTTGCATTGTGACACACAAAATTGTGTGACGCAATCAAATTTTTGAGTCGCATACATGATCAAGAATGACACAATTGACAGGCTATGACACATGTGAGAGGCGAGTGACAAAATTACAATTGCAAGCCGGTAAAAAATGTGTGTGATGCATTTGACATAACTATGACACAATTTCCTGGTTAAAATTTTTCCCCAAATTAGGAAATTTTGACTTGGTCAACTTAGGTCTGATAGGTCAACTGAAGGTCTTGGATTGACATAATGGTTTGCTTGATGATTGTAGAAGCATCTACCTCCAATTTATACATGAGAGTCTAGACCAGATGTTTTCTAACTACGGGACCAGCTGGGTGAGGAGGAGAGACAAACATTGCTAGATCTAGAGTTGCTCTACGTCACATACATGCCCATGATTATAGAAAATAGGGGCATGTTGAAAAAATTGGTGGAGCGGTGGTTCTCTAAGTTGAGCAACTTCCATTTGTCGATAGGGGAGATGACAGTCACCCTGGAGGATGTTTACAAGATTCTGTGGTTGTTGATTTGTGCCAAGCGGGTATGCTATGACCTTGATCGAGGATTGCAAGCATTATATGAGTACTATGAGTCTGATGATGATGTAGAGCTCAGGATCTAGGGTTACGAGATTCGATGGGAGACCCTAGCAGAGAAATATGATAGATATGACTACGTTTTGTGTGCATTGATAGAAGGCATGATGATTCTTGACCATAGGGAGCATGGTTTCCCAGTGGAATGGGGGGAGATGCTCAAATCGATGGTTTTTTTCAAGATAGTTTATGCATGGGGTCCATGTCTTTTGGCCATGCTCTACTTTCAGTTGCATGACATCACGTACAGGGGAGGAAATAGTCTGAGTTGCGGGGTGACATTATTGACAATATGGGCTTGGGAGCACAAAGCAATGTTTCAACCTCAGGTGGTGCGATAGTTGGCTGTGAGAGCTCCATATTCATATTTGTACTAGGGGGATTTGACACAGACACATGTTGGTGATGTTGGTTATTGGCAACATGGTCTAGAAACATTAGTCAGTTTCATATGGAGATCCTACATGACATGTGATTTATGGATCGGGGAGGATGATCATTTTCCATGGTGTCGAAAGTCGAGGTACCTCATCAGGAACATAGTACATAGCTAGTATATTATTGATATGTATCTCCTAGAGAGGTTCAAATGATAGTTCTAAGAGAGACATGATGTTTCAATGGGTACAATAGAGTATGGACAATCCTCATGAGAGGTGCATCCCTGGGGACCTCAAATTATGCTCACGATAGTAGAGTAGGAGATAGATGCCCTTCAAGCATTAGATTGGGAGTGGAGAGGAGGGGATGTCGATGCAAGGAAGATGCTAGATTATGATGCCTACTGTTTGATACACAAACCAATTCCTTTGATAGATCCACAACAACCAACACTAGTGGAGCGCAGAAGCAGGGTCCTAAGAGGCCAGCGATGAGACAAGGGTCAGAGGGGTGGCAGGAGAGGAGAAAGTGGTCGAGGAGGTGGGGGAGGATGGGGGGATTATGGAGGAGATGGACATGGAGGGTGAGGAAGAGACTGATGGAAGGGGAGGAGGATGAAGGGTGGTCTAATAGCTACCACCTATCAGTGAGGAGAAGATGGAGGAGGATCAGCCGGAGCATAGGGTAGCAACGAAGGTAGCAGAGTAGGAGGCATAGCAACACACAAAGGTGTGAATAGTAGAGGTGGGGTAGCTAAAGGCAGTGTATATGGAGGTTGAGGTGGAGGGAGAGGTGGGACAGGAGGAGCAAGAGGCAAGCATAGAGGATGATATGGATGAGGTAGAGAGGGTCCTCCATGAGAGGATTAGTTGGGAGTCTAGGAGGTGGGGGAGGAGGGCTAGGAAGATGAGGGAAATACAAACCAAAGGATAGCTAACCTACAGGCGTGTGTGTAGGTGGAGGCAGAGCTAAGGACCGTCACTATAGAGAGAGATGACATTAAGGCTGATATGGATGCTTTCCAGGTGGAGAGGGATCTAGCAGTGATTAGTCGATAGTAGATTAACTAGTGCATGATTTATTTTACAACTACATGCAGTGGGTCTGTTGTGGAGGTTGTACGAGAGTATGCCAGAGCTAGTAGGGCCATCCAGTATTATAGAGATATGTATGAGAGAGTGGTACCTCTAGAGAGGAGGGATCCCTCCTTTTCAGAGATTGACAACGACTCATGGGATAAATCTTGAATCAAGACTCAGAGCAGGAAGACATAGAGTAGGTTTGAGGGGGAGACATCAGATGCTAGACGAGCCACTCCATATGACAAACCTCCTTCAAAAAGTACAGGTCTAGGGAGTCACTACACAAAGAGGAAAAGGATGCCCCAAGGAGAGGAGAGTAGGGAAACTTGGGATAGGGCACCTTTTATTTATCCTATTGTATGGATACTAATACTTTGTTTATCAAGCATGTGAGATCCATTTTTATTGGACACATCTTCTCATTGTACCTATGACACATTATTTTTTTGAGTGATATATATGATATGATTTTGGCAGCAGTTGATGCTATGCATTGTTTCATGATTATGCTTTATGATTATGTTTATGATGATAACATGCTATGGTATGGATATTTATGTTGTGGTTGTGATGTTTATTGATGTATTCAATATGGTTATGTGATGGATTAATATGCTTTATGATTATGCTTTTATGACTATGTTATGAGTGTTTATGTACTTTATGATACGTATGGATGATGAATGCAATATGGATGACCTAATTTGATAAATGTAATATGATATGAAAATGTATTGATGTGATGGAATGCTTATATGATAATGAAAAATGTAAGGATGGAAAATTTTAATTACAAAATGTATTGATTTAGAATGTCTAATATGAATGTAGAATGTGATGTGTAATGTGACATGTTATGATATATTATTAATGTGATGTAATATGTATGGAATGAAATGTAATGTGAAATGCAATACTATGTGATATAATGGATCATGATGTAAAATGCAATGTTATATGAAATGTAATGCTATGTGATGTGGAATTTAATGCTATGATGGATTGTACAATGCAATAAAATACTTATATGATGATACTAATATGATGATAAGATCTTAATTCTATATGGATGATCTCTATGTTTTTGTATTTTATTATGCAAATATATGTGACCTAATATGATAATCTTTCCTATAATGAAGATTTTTTTCTATGATTATGTATGCAAGATGTTTTTGTGCGCCATAGGACTCTGTCAAGATGTAGATGGAAGAAATATTAGCGCATAAGAGATGGATGTTAGCGTGAAATAGGGGAAAAGAGATGGAGATGGAAAGTTAGATGGGAAATGACAAGGGACCAACTTTCATGCTTTCATTTTTATATTTATCATCATCGAGTGTCAAAAGTGTCACAAATGGAACAAAAAAAGGTCATGGTATGACATAGTACAAGGTGTGCAAGGTGACCATTTGTGAGAGACAAGTAGACAAAAGATAAAGTCAATAGACAAGGAATGTCCCGACTCATACTAAGGATCCAATTATCCCAGTCTTTTTTCCAAGACAAACCATACACAACAATCAAAGAAAAGAGGTCATGATCCATCATTGTCCCTCTAAATCCCTTAATAGGACATCCTTGAGGTAACTAGTACTATGATTGAAGACCAATAAAAAAGATAAGACAAGTTCAGATCAACAAAGTGCTTGCCAATAGAGATAGTGTTTGCCAATGATATTGATAAGATTGTTTGAGATGATTGATTAAGTTGACCAAGATGACCAAATTGATTGATAGGTTGACAAGGATTGATTGGTAAGTTGGAAAAATTTTGAACAATTGATTTGATTGATTGGGCTTAATTTTAGGAAGGACACATCCTAATTAAGGAAATATTGGTTGAAAAAGTTGACAAGATTGATTGATAAGGTTGAAAAGGTTGATTGATTGCACCTGATTTTAGGAAAGACACATCCTGATTAAGAAAAGATTGATTGATGATGTTGACAAGACTGATTGTTTGTTTGACAAAGATTGATTGATGATGTTGACAAGACTGATTGTTTGTTTGACAAAGATTGATTGATATGACCAAGTGATCTGATGATACATAAATTTAGGAAAGACATATCCTATTTAAGGCAAGTAGAACATCTGATAAAGTTAACCAAGTGACAAGTGTTGACAAGGCACCTAACTGCAAGAAAGACACATCCTACTTAAGGTGAATGACCAGATTGACGAAAGACAAAGTCTAATCTCAAGAAGGACACATCCTGATAAAAGAAAAGAGATAGGACCGAATGAGACAAATGACATAATGCCCCATTTTGATTGAATGAGAATATTAGGTGATTTATAATAGGATAATCAACCAATTGAAGATGAAATATTTTGGTTGATTAAGTTTTTATGTTGATTCATGATTTGGTTTAAATGATGATTGCTTGCATGTGAAATGTGGAGATGATAACATACCAAAAAATACTCAACAAACCCTAAGGACGGACTAACCCAAGGCCTCAAGGGATCATCAATTGATGGCCTTTCCTATGTTATACATACAGAGACCTCATAGTTCAACATGACTTGACTTTTTTTTATTTGATAAAAGACTGAGCCATTTGTTTATAGTTATAATTGATAGTGCAATCTATGGGTGCATTTTTCTTAACTTTTGTTTGTATGGCTTAGCATTCGGTAATAGTGGAAAGTGATGTAGAACAAGTTCAAGATCCAATCCAGGCATTCCAGCATATGACCATGCAAAATTGACTTGTCTTTCTAAAAATAGTGCTATAAATGCAAGCCTTTCCTTGATGGCCAAAGATGCTACCAACTATATGATTTTGGAATTTCCTTGTGCACCAATGTTCACTTCTTTTGTTTCTTCTATAAGTAACAATGATCTCTCTCGATCTATAGGGAGACAATCTAGTCCTCCATCCTTGGGCACCTTAGAGAGATTTTCACCTTTAAATATGTCCTTTATTTTTACTTTTTCATGGTCAGCAAGCCCCTTTTGGCTTTCACTTGAAGACCTGTTGTTTTTATTTTTTCTTTTTTCCTTTTCACTTTTGTGACTAGAGGACATGACAACATGACCAAAATATGCTACATAATTGAGTTCTATATAAAATCCAACCTTATGATCCCCACTCTTATTCCCTCACAAAGTCCTGTGAACTCAACAATTGCTTTGTCATTCTCGAAAGTGTCTAAACTTGGCGGTTCTTATTAATCCCAATCTATAAGTTGAGGGTAGAAAATGGGTAAGCCATCATCAATATTGTCAAGAGTAATTGTGTAGGTAGATAGGGTAAAGATGGAAGTAGAGTTATCAAGTTCCCAGGAGGCAGAATCAATGGTTTCCAAAAAGTTTTTGATCCACTCTTCTTTGTTCAAAGGGACTTTTGGATGGGGACTTGGCAGACTTGGTAGGGGATTAATTGTAAGCATTTTATTGAATCATTTTTCAAGGGGGGGCTCATCAAATGCTCCAAATTTTTTATCAAGGTCCATGAAAGTAGTGGAGGATAGGGAGTCCCATTCATATTAAGTGGAATTGGCATTATAATCCCAAGAGTCCTCGTATGTCTCGATCTCATTTGAAGCATCAATAAACTCACTCGAAGGTAACCAGATACCTCAGATAGTCACCTTTACTAGTATGAACCCTAACCCATGATTCTTTAGTAATTTAGGAGGATGTAAGGGTTCCAAAATTCATTGTTTATTTAGGCCAAGGTCATTGTGTCCATCATATCCGTGTCGCTTCATTATTTGGAACCCTTTTGAATACTGTTCAATTAGCAATTTCTTAGTTTCAGTTTTCTCCTCTTCTTTGTACAGCCATGTGAGAATATGATCATCTAAAGTCTCTTTGGAAAGTTCTCCCCATATAGTGAAGCTGGTAGGGGGATTATGGATGATAACTTTGGGTTGCACGGGATGCATTTTTCCATATGACTTTGGTGATTTAGCAAATTTTCCAATGAAAAAGGGACTCTTCATGTTGTATTCTCTACATCCTCTTTCTTAGATCTAGATCTTTGGTGTGGAAGGTGTGGTGAATGGAGTGGATGATTTGAAAATGGTAGATGGGTCAATGTAATTAGATGGAGTGGTGGATGAAGTGGTAGGTGAGGCCTCTCGATTGATGGGCACTTGATGTTCAATAGTTCCTTTCAAGCTTGAACAATACTGGAAAGGATCAGGGTCGTCGAGAATAGTGATTTTAGTGCCATTATGTGGGAATTTAAGGAATTGGTGGTAGGTCGATGGATATTCCTCATGGCATGAATCCATGGGAAGCCAAGGAGAAGTTTGTAATGCAAATCTAGATCCAAGACATGAAATACTATGTTTTTTACTATTGGACCAACTCTCATAGGAAGTGAAATTATGCCTTCAGAAGAAAACTCAACATCATTATGAGCTTTGATCACAATTTTCTTGGTTTGGTCTATATAATTCTCAAAGTATCCCAATGCTTTCACCAGTTTTAGAGAGAAAATATGTAGGCTTTCTCCATTGTCTACTAGGACTTTTTTGATCTTGTGTTTATTAACGCATACTTCAAGGTGGAGGGGGTCGTTATGATCATATTTTGGTGTGAAAAATTCTTGTTCAGAGAAGGTGACATGGTGTGACATAGATAGGTATCTGACCATGGCCTAAAATTCATTGACATCTAGGTTAACAGGGACAAATGCTTCTTGAAATACTTTATCAAGGATTTCTCTATGTTGTGGTGAAATGCGAAGGATTAACAAGATATAATTTTTCTCAAGGGTTTTTCCCAACTGATCTAGGAGATTATATTGAATGTTTGGCTGTGATTTAGAAGGAGGTCTTGGAATAGTTATCTTGGTTCGGTGAGTGGTAACAACACATTATAAACTTGTCTTGTTTATAGTGATAGTGGTAATGTGATCATCAAATGGTCTCACATAAACGATGATAGTGTTGTAATCGTGTTTGACGGTAGCATAGTTTGCATTATTGTTGTTCCTTGAATTGGAGGCTTTTCCTTTATCATGGTCTTGCAAGGGAGTCTTGAATATTGTATGATCAACATTGGTTTTTCCTTGTGAATCTCCTACTGATATGATTCCATTTTCAATGAGTTCTTGAATGATATTCTTGAGTGTCCAACATCTGGTTGTTTTGTGTCCTTTTGCATGGTGGTATTCATAGTATTTGTATTCCTTCCACCAATCAGGTTTGATCAATGAGGGCTCATATTTTTTGGTGTCTGATAGTGTGATGAAATTAGATTGAAAAATTTGTTTGAGGACTAATTTGATGGGTTCACTCAAAGGGGTGTATGTTCTTTTAGGACAGGGAGGACCTCTTTGTTGTTGATTGCTTTGGACAACATTTAGCGTTTGGTTTTGACCTTGTGTTTGGGTGTTTGGTGTACTGGATGAATTTGATGAGGAAGGACCTTTAGGTTGAATGGTTGGACCTTTGGTTATTAGTTTGGAATCAACAATTCCATCATTTGTGACATTTTCATTTCAGGACCAGTATTTTCTCTTATCATTGTTTGGTTTCGAATTTTCCTTGTTTACTTTGACTAATCCCTTTGAAATAAGACCTTTCTCAATAATATCTTCAAAGGTTGTGTAGCATTGTATTTGGATTTGACTCATCAATTCTTCGTTAAGGTTTTCCATGAACATGGTGACAAGTTATCTTTCAAGAATGTGACACGAGAACTTGCTAACAAAACCTCACCATCTCTAGTAAAATGAGGTAAGTGATTCCCATTTATTGTGTTTGGTTGTGATAAATATTGCAAGGGTGAAATCATTTTTAATTTTGAAGTAAATGTTGCCTCTATTTCACCTACAGTTAAATAAGACGAGATAATCAAATGTTAGATCTTTAGAGGCCAGTGGGACATTCACACGAGGGAAAAGACTCTACATCCATTGCTAGGTCATAGGAAACTCAGTGGGAGAAGATACCTTGGGAAGATTCGGCATGAAAATCATCCAAGGAGAAAGTCGGCAAGACCCTCCTACTGTCTGGCCTATTGACTGTTTCAATTCATTCCATCTTGAGCAGGTCACTGAGACCTAGTTCCTGTCATGCCAAACGAGCTTGCAAAGCCTATTGTTGTGATAGGAAGGGGTCGGTATGACCTCTTATCACTTGGGTTTCTCTAGCCGACAGGCCGTTCAATCGTAAAAGTCAGGGGGACTCACAGTGAACAGGGGCTTCGGGGTAGCTTCCGGCATTCGAAGAAAGGTCTCGGCAAGTGAAGGAGGTCTTATCGAAGGATGAAGGCTTAAGGCCTCGATATGTTTTGCCTTCGGCAGGAGTCTCGCCGATACTAAGATGGGCCCTCACCAAGACAAAATCAGTTCGGCAGGAATCTTGCCAAAACACAAGGATGGCTCTTCCAGCAGACAGGAGGAACTCGGCAAGAAGTCTCATTGACTTGGCGATGTCTTGTCGATAGCAGAGGCAAGTCTCGGGACATGTCTGGCCGACAAAGTCTCCCTGACATAAAGGGAAAGAGGGCCTTCAGTATGACTAGGTGATATCGCTGAGATGTCGCAGCGATTTCACAATGTCTCCCTTAACCGAAATGGAGCTCAGAAAAAGTCAAGGGCTCGTTATAGAATCTCTACGAGTGAAGAAGTCTTGCTGATCAAAAGGAGGCCCCACCAGAACACAAGAGGTCTCGCCAACAGTTGAGGATGTCGCCCAGAGGTCCTGCCGACAGTGGAAGGTCCTGGCGACACACATGGTGTTATCAGCAAGAGTCTCACTGAGCAGTGGAGCCTCCAAAATGAAAAAAGCGGTTTCGACCAAAAGGAAAGGTTCTTGTTGAAATGTCTTGTCAAGACGGAAATGTCACCCCAACTCAAAGAGCCTTCAGTGTAACGAAACTTTCGCCGAGATGTTTCGGCGATAAGGTGGGGTCTCACTGACAACGGAGGAGCCCTCAGCGTAGCACAAGGAGCTCGAGAAGACTTCCTCCCGACCGGCGGGAGTCAGGCTGAAAGCGAGGAGGCCGGCTGAGGGTTCATACCTCGGCCTGAGTCTTACCGAATAGCGAAGCCTTTGGAACGAAAAGGAATTCACCAGGAGGAGGGGGAGTTCTACGGAATGTCTCGGCGACACAAGGGGTCACGTCGACAGCAGGGGGTCTCGCTAGGAGTCTTTTCGAAGTGAAATGAAGCATGTGCTCACCAAAGCTGAAGTGCCTTCGGCACAACCTCTTCCCAACAGAGGGATGTTTGGCTGACAGAGGAAATGGGGCCCGGCGGGATGGCTTCTATAGACGTTGGCGAAGGTCTCCCCGACATGAATCTTATCGATGTAGAGACTGACTGTCTGAGTGATGTCTTACTGATATCACGTGGTCTCAGCGACAACAAGGGATCTCCATGTGACTCATTAACCCACTGATCTCTTGGCGATAAACAATTTCTTTCTGATGGCTCCAGTAGCATCGATATGATATTTTGGCCTCGCTGGGAGCTCTTAGCGATGGCTCCATGTGTTGCCAATGCTTGCGAAGGGGTTTGATCGCATCGGTGAGACAGTTTTAGTGTCTCGCTAAGATGCAATTCAACTGAGGAATTTGACCGCCCAGGAGTCTGCGTGTAGTTCACTCAGCCAATCAAAGAGGTCTGAGGGTCAACTGTGGCAGTCTAAGGAACGTCAAAGGGATGAAGGGCGACGTGTATCTATTGCAGGCTCAGAGCATTCAAGGTGTAGCCGAGGTAACTCAATCGAACACGACAACAAGATTGGAATGAATGCAGTAGCTGAAGATATTTGAAGAAGGCTTCCTTAGAGATGACTCTTCACCATCATGGACACACAGGGGCTTCAGCATTAATTTTGATCAAAAGATCTGAGGTGGATCTTTTTCTGAACGGGGATATTTTTGTAAGCCCTAATGGGCCGATATCAGTCTATATATAAGGAATTTTTTCCTTTTTGTAAATAGTTCTGATTGCACACTCTGAAGAGTTAGTGATTTTCAATCAATCCTTTCACAGTCAATGTATGTTTTCTGTAACTCAACTGGAATCCTGAATACAACACAAAGTTTACCTTGGAAGTTCATGTTCATGTTTGTATTGATTCTCATTTCTGTATCTTTCTTTTGCACATGCAAGTCTATAACTGTGTTTTCACATTTCTGCATTTGTATCTTAAGGTTGTGAAATTGATCTTTCCTTCCCAAGGTGTATGTGTAGGCCAAACCTGTTAGGACTAAAGCATTAAATCTGAAAGAGGTTGTTCTGGGTATGTAAATGAATAGCAATTAGGCTTTCAAGTGTATGTTCTTCCTATGTTCATTTCACGATTTCTCATTAATATGGTATATCACCATAGGTTTAGTTTTTTCCATTTTTATGCATCTCTTCCCTCTTTCCTCTCAAAGAAGCAATAGTTTAGGTGATACCCAAAGGAAGCCGACCTTCTCTAGAGGTTCATCTCAACTATAGGTGACCCACAGCCTTGAGATGATCCCATGTTGCTCTAGAATGCTTAGTTTTTGTAAACTTTGCATAGGGTGCAATTCTAGGTGACAACAGTTTCTGGCACGCCCGGTGGGACAGGAATTTGTTTTAACTACTAGTTTGGTATGCAGCTAGTGAATTATCAGGCTTTATAGAAGCCCTTTGGCATACTTGGTGACTCCACAAAGAGGAAGAACTCCAGAAATCCATGCCTTCTATAGTATATGAGAAGAGTTTGAACAAGAAGCAGCTCAGGCCCTTTTGAATACTTGCAGTTGTTACCACCAAGAAGACAAGGCAGAGTTGAGGAAAGGCAGAGAATAACAATCATCCATTCTAGAAGAACTCAGTGCACTCCTCCACTTGTTAGGTCTCAGTTTGTTGCACCAACAAATCCACATCAGATACCTTCAATGGCCGCTCCAAGGAATCAACCCTTTGTTGCTTTCAACGGAGGGAGTCCTTTGAACTTGGCGAATCATAATGATATTCCAATGGCATCCTTGAAGAGTCTGCCAATTTTCATGGGAGAAGATCAAACTACTCCCATTGAACATCTAAGAGATGTGGCTTCGTTATGCAGAGTCCACCACATAACCGAAGAGGATGTTGTAGTAAGATTGCTAGCTGCTTCACTATAAGGAAGAGTTGTGCAGTGGTACAGGAGCCTACCAGTTAGTTCAATTGCAACATGAGATGATTTTGGAGAAAAATTGCATAAGCATTTCCAAGACAGGTCTGACAACTTGTCTCTATTGGAGCAACTGACTACAATTAAGAGGGCTCCGCAAGAGCAAATGAATGACTTCAACTTCAGATTTCAAAGAACGTGGGATAGAATCCCTGCAACGGTGAGGCCACCTCCAGAGTATGCATTCCTATACTTTTTGAGAGCTCTGAACAGTGATATAGCTATCATGATACAGTCAATGGGAGGAGTGTCTCTACCAAATGCCTTTGAAATAGCTATGAGAGTTGAAAACAGTTTAATACAAGTTGGAAAGCTTGCTCCTAGGCCACCAATGCCAATATTTCTAGAAATTCATGCAAACATCCCTTTGCAAATACCTCCTTTCACACCTCCACCAGCTGTACCAGCACTACCAGCTGTTGTTCAAACCATTGACAAGCAAGAAATTATTGCTTCAAGCTCATCAAATGAATTACAAGAGATCAAAAGTCTTTTATAGACTTTTGGTAACAAGTTGGTGAACTTGGAAAAGCAACAGACCTATTCTAGGCCTTATCAACAGCAAAATTAGGCCTCAAGTCAGCCTTTTCAAGGTCAACAACAACAATTCCAGGGGAATAGACAGCAGTATCAAGGCAATTATCAGGGCCTAAGACAGAGTGTGAACACAAGGCCTTTTCAGGCCTATGCTCCAGCACTTGTTAGTGCAGTCAAGGACCTGGTTCCCACTCAAAACAACTTAGCAGTTGATTATGAGTGGTGCTACCCTTGTAACCAGCCTCATAATCAAGCCACTTGTTCAAATGGACTCATCAACCAAGCACTGATGGTACAAAATGCTTCAGGTTCGCAGCAGAGTGCATGCAATGATGCATCTTCACAACATCAGGACCAATTCAACAATGATACAACCCTACTTAATTGGCAAGGTCAAGAATTCTACGGGTTGAATGAAGATAGCTCTCCAGTTGCAGCTAACACCAGGGCAAAGAAGAGAGCATTTGAGCTTGACCAAGTAGCTTATAAAGGAAGGTTGGCAGCTGTGGAACCATCTACCTCTCGAGTGACTAGTGGTTGGCAAAGAGATCAGCAACTCCCAGACAAGGAGCAGCCACGCTTACAAGCTGATCATACTAGCGTAAAGTACACAATAAAATTCCAATTGCACCTTTTAACATTCTTGATAGCATGAGAAGGACAAATGTAACCATGTCTATGTGGGATTCTTTAGTCATCCCCAATCAAAAGGATATGTTACAATCAGCCCTATCAAGTTTGAAATTGTCTGATGAATCCAAGCCCCCAATAGGTCTGGTTAGGGCCGTGTTAACAAATGATTCTTAGGGAAATGATCAACAGCCTTGCATAGAGAATGAAAAAAGAGTTAAGCCACCTCCTTTCTACGTATCAATGATTATTGGTGATAAATTAGTCCATAACTATATGGTAGATAGTGGAGCTAGCAGCTCTGTCATGCCAAAATAGATTGTTGACAAACTTGGACTAAAATACCAGCCTTTGGAGAAGGGAGTGATCCAATTGGATGGCACTTCGGTTAACACTTTGGGTATCATCAAATATCTAAATCTCACTTTGCATGCTTGTCCAAAATTTTCAGTCCCTCAAGACATATGTGTCATAGACCTTCCACCTTTCTTTTCTTTGTGTTTATCTAGAGACTTTATAGCCAAGATAGGCAGTTATGTGTCGGCCGATTGGTCACATATGCTATTTAGAACAAGATATGGGACTAAGGTTACCATCAAGTCTGAAAAGATTGGCCAAAGACCACATTGAGCCATATAACCCAAGCCCCATCAATGCTACTCCTTCTGCTGCAAATGTAAATTGTGTTGTTTTTACTGACAATGAACTAGCTGCTACTCAAGAACTCCAATCAGAAGTTGTTCCTGACGTGCTGCTGCATGAATGGGCAGTTGAAAATGTATCAGATAGTCCTGTAGACCTTATTCAAGATGTTGGTATGGGCAACTATGTCATTCTTGAGCCTGATACAAAGATTCCAAACTTGGAGAAAGATGCAGATCTATTATTGCAACCACTTAATGGACTTTGGGAGATGTTCTTTGATGGTTCTAGAAGTAAAAATGGAGCAGGCGGAGGTGCAATGTTGATTTCTCCACAAGGTGATAGGTACTACTCTGCATTCCGTTTTTCTTTTGCATGCTCCAATAACACTGCTGAGTATGAAGGCCTTGTTCAAGGTCTAGAGTGGGCAAGAAAGAGAGGAATAACCAACTTGAAAGTCCATGGCGACAACGAATTAATTGTTAATCAAGTAAGGGGCCTGAATGTTGCTAAAAATGACACATTAAAGTCTTATAGAAATAGAGTGTGGAACATGCTCGAAGATTTTGATGCCTTTAACTTAGTGTCCATCCCAAGAAATCAGAACAAGCATGCTGACAGGCTCGCAGCCATTGGAGCATAGTTTGATATTCCAAATGACATCAGAAAAGAGAAGGTGTTGCTGTATGTGAAGGTTGTAGTCAGACCCTCAATCCCTGAAAACAACATCCACTGGCAAGTCTTTGACAGTGATGAGAAGATCCTTTCCTTCTTGCTTGAGGAAGATTAGTTCTCCATGGTGAATCAAGCAAAACTCAAGCAACAGTATGGTGATCAGGTCATACAGCTGAAGACAAACAATTTTCCCAAAGGCCTGGTTACCTTAGAGTCGATTTTTAGTACTGATGATTAGCTCAAAAAGGGTAAAGCTCGCTTGCAGATCAAACAAGAACATTATGAAGAGCTGGAGATCTTCAAAGGTAAGCTCCTTAAGATAGGCAAGATTTGTTCACCTGAAGATAAACAAGCTTTTGTTGCTTTATGCCAAGAATTTCATGATGTCTTTGCTTGGGAGTATTCAGATTTGAAAGGATTTGATCCCCATATTGCTCAGCATACAATTGAATTAGAACCTAACGCCAAGCCAGTAAGGCAGAAACAAAGGCCCTTGAATCCTAAACTTGAGCCCCTAATGATTAAGGAGTTGACTAAACTAGTTGAGGGGGGTATTGTCTTCCCTATCAAGCACACTTCATGGGTTTCTAATCTTGTACCGGTTAGAAATAAAAGTGGTGAGATAAGGCTCTGTGTAGACTTCAGGGATCTTAACTGATCCTCTCTAAAAGACCACTACCCATTGCCCTCCATGGAACGAATCTTACAAGAGGTTGCTGGTTCTGAAAGGTTTTCCTTACTAGATGGTTTTTTGGGATATAACCAGGTGCTGATCAAAGAGGAAGATCAGTTCGAGACTGCTTTTACAACTAAATGGGGCACCATGGCATACAAAAGGATGCCTTTTGGTTTGTCCAATGTTGGTGCCACATTTCAGAGAGCCATGGACATGGCGTTTCAAAGTTTGATCAACAAGATTATACTGATTTACCTAGATGACATCACAATTTATTCTAAGAATGCTGATGAACATCTGTTACATCTTAGGCAAGTGTTTGAAAAATGCAGAGAGTTCGGTATCTCCCTCAATCCAAAGAAGAGTATCTTTTCTATCCACGAAGGGAAACTATTAGGACACATAGTGTCAAAGCAGGGAATCACTATTGACCCTGAAAGAGTCAGAGCCGTACTTGAGTTGCCGCTACCTAATCACAAGAAGGGCCTACAGAGCTTTCTGGGCCAGATCAACTTTCTAAGAAGATTCATCCCTGATGTTGCGAATCTGTTACAACCTTTAACAACTATGTTAAAGAAGAATGTAGTCTTTAGTTGGACAAAGGATGCCAAGAATAGTTTTGAAAAGGTCAAGGAGGCCTTAGCAGTAGCTCCCATGCTGGTAAATCCCAATTTTTCCAAAGATTTTTATTTGTATGCTTATGGTAGCACAAGTAACATTTCTGCAATATTGGTTCAAAAAAATGAAGAGAATCTAGAGCAACCAATAGCCTTTTTCAGTCAAGGTTTGGTCGACTACGAACATAAATACTCCTTTGTGGAGAGGCATGTCCTTGCCATGATCAGAAGCCTGAAGAAATTCAAGCCTTTGATTTCTCACAATAAAATTCATATTCTGGTGACGCACTCAAGTGTGAAGGAGTTTCTGCTGAATAAAGACCTGAATGAAAAAAGAGCAGGATGGGTCACCAATGTCATGGAGTATGATATAGATATCAAGATCACCAAACTAGTGAGGGGTAAGGGTCTTTGTGAGCAACTTGCTACAGGGTCAAGTAGTAAAACTGAATTAGAAAAGGATGTTATCCTTGCCAATACAGATGAGCCTCAGAATGCTCAAGATGATGTACCTATGGGGATAACTAATTGGGTTCAAGATATGACCCAATTTCTACAAATTGGTCAATGCCTATTAGGTCTTAACAGAGCCAAAAAAAGATACGTTAGACTGCAGTCCATACCATATGTGTTGATGGGCAATGTTCTTTTTAAAAAGGATCTGAATGGTGTCCTGTTAAGATGCATTCATAGTGACCAAATTGAAAAGGTACTTCATGAGTTTCATGATGGAGTTGTAGGAGGTCACTTTGCTCCCAGAACTACTGCCTGGAAAATCATGAGAGCTAGTTACTATTGGCCCAGCTTGTTCAAGGATGCTTACTCTTGGGCAAAGAAGTGTATCAAATGCGCTCTATTTTCAGGAAAGGAAAAGCTGCCTGCTATGCCCCTGCATCCAATTCAAGTAGAGCAGCCCTTCATGAGATGGGGCATTGATTTTATTGGACCAATAAATCCACCTTCCAATTCTGGTCACAAATGGGTACTTACAGCCACTAACTACTTTACAAGGTGGACAAAAGTGGTTGCATTGAGGGAAGCAAAAGAATCCTTAGTGTTGAACTTCTATGAAGATATAGTCACCAAGTTTGGAGTGCCTGACTCCATCATATCTGATAATTCCCTTGCATTCACGAGTCTAAGGGTAACTGATTGGGCCGTTAAGCATGGAATTCATTTGAGCACATCTTCAAATTATTACCCTTAAGGTAATGGCCTAGCTGAGAGCATGAATAAGAACCTCATTATAATTATTAAAAGAACCATAAAGGACAACCAAAGGACCTGGCCCAGTAGTTTAAAGAATGCACTTTGGGCAGATAGAGTGACCCCTAAGAGGTCTGTTGGTAATTCACCATATATGTTGGTCTATGGCAATGAGGTGAGATTTCCACTATCTGTGGAGCTTCCGGCTCTAGACATCGTTCATCAGTTGGAGATGCTTGAGGGATAGGACCCAATGTCTGTAAGGTATGCAGAGCTCATGGAGCTCGAAGAATCAAGGGACAGAGCAATGAAATCTTTAGAGTATCATCAGCTCCAGACAAAGAAGACATTCAACAAAAGGGCTATTGTAAAGTCTTTTAAGGAGGGAGATCTCGTGCTCAGGTGGGATGTTCTTAAAAGCAGACCAGACCATCACACCAAGTTCGATAATATGTGGACTGGTCCATTTATTATCACAGGCTGTAAGGAGCACAATGCTTATCAGTTGGCTACGACAGAAGGGGATTTTCTTCCTATCCCAGTCAATGGGATACACCTTAAACCTTGCTTTCAAGCCTGATAAGTGCCTTTCTTGTACATATCTAGTTTAGGCTTTATGTTTTCCATAAGTGTTGTTTCAGCACAGTATATATTTCTCTTTTACTTTCCCCTGTCTTGTCGTTTTGGCAACCTGTTGTGTCCTATAAATTTCATGAGGTTGAAGCCATGTGCAAGACTAACGTTTTAATTGTTCTCTGAGTTTTCTAATGACTCCATGCCCAATGGATAAGCCTAGTCACTGGTTCTCATGTTTAGCAGGAAAACATCCCGCAAAGGTCGCCAAAATTGTTGCCTCTATTTCACCTATAGTTAAATCAGGTGAGATAATCAAATGTTAGATCTTCAGAGGCCAGTGGGACATTCACACAAGGGCAAAGACTCTACATCTATTGCTAGGTCACGGGAAACTCAGTGGGAGAAGATACCCTGGGAAGATTCGGCATGAAAATCATCCAAGGAGAAAGTCGGCAAGACCCTCCAACTGTCTGGCCGATTGACTGTTTCAATTCATTCCATCTTGAGCAGGTCGCTGAGACCTAGTTCCTGTCATGCCGAACGAGCCTATAGATCCTATCGCTGTGACAGGAAGGGGTCGGTATGACCTCTTATCGCGCAGGTTTCTCTGGTCAACAGGCCATTCAATCGTAAAAGTCAGGGGGACTCACGACGAACAGGGGCTTCGGGGTAGCTTCCGGCATTCGACAAAAGGACTCGGTGAGTGAAGGAGGTCTTACTGAAGGATGAAGGCTTAAGGCCTCGATATTTTTTTCCTTCGACAGGAGTCTCACCGATACTAAGATGGGCCCTCACCAAGACAAAATCAATTCGGTAGGAATCTTGCCGAAACACAAGGATGGCTCTTCGAGCAGATAGGAGGAACTCGGCAAGAAGTCTCATCGGCTTGGCGATGTCTTGCTGAAAACAGAGGCAAGTCTCGGGATAGGTCTGGCCGAAAAAGTCTCCCTGGCATAAAGGGAAAGCGGGCCTTTGGTATGACTAGATGATATCGCTGAGATGTCTCAGTGATTTCACAATGTCTCCCCGAATTGAAATGGAGCTCGGCAAAAGTCAAGGGCTCGTTATAGAATCTCTGCGAGTGAAGAAGTCTTGCCGATCAAAAGGAGGCCCCACCAGAACACAAGAGGTCTCGCCAATAGTTGAGGATGTCACCTAGAGGTCCTGCTGATAGCAAAAGGTCCTGGCAACACACAGGGTGTTATCGGCAAGAGTCTCACCGAGCAGTGGAGCCTCCAAAATGAAAAAGTGGTTTTGGCCAAAAGGAAAGGTTCTTGGTGAAATGTCTTGTCGAGACGGAAATGTCACCCCAACTCAAAGAGCCTTCGGTGTAACGAAACTTTCACCGAGATGTTCCGGCGATAAGGTGGGGTCTCACTGACAACGAAGGAGCCTTCGGCATAGCACAAGGAGCTCAGGAAGACTTCCTCCCGACCGGCGGGAGTCAGGCCGAAAGCGAGGAGGCCGACTGAGGGTTCATACCTCGGCATGAGTCTTATCGAACAACGAAGCCTTCAGAACAAAAAGGAATTTTCCAGAATGAGGGGGAGTTCTACAGAATGTCTCGGAGACACAAGGGGTCACGTTGACAGTAGGGGGTGTCACTAGGAGTCTTGCCGAAGTGAAACAAAGCGTGTGCTCGCCAAAGCTGAAGTGTCTTCGGCACAACCTCTTCCCGACAGAGGGATGTCTGGCCGATAGAGGAATGTCTGGCCAACAGAGGAAATGGAGCCCAATAGGATGGCTTCTATAGATGTCGGCGAAGGTCTCCCCGACATGAATCTTATCAATGTAGAGACTGACTATCTGAGTGATGTCTTACCGATATCACGTGGTCTCAGTGACAACAGGGGATCTCCACGTGACTCATTAACCCACTGATCTCTTGGCGATAAATGATGTCTTGCCGATGGCTCCAGTAGCATCGATATGATCTTTTGGCCTCACTGGGAGCTCTTAGCGATGGCTCCATGTGTTTCTGATGCTTGCGAAGGGGTTGGATCGCATCGGTGAGACACTTCTAGTGTCTCGCCGAGATGCGATTCAACTGAGGAATTTGACCGCCCGAGAGTCTGTGTGTAGTTCACTCAGCTAATCAAAGAGGTCTGAGGGTCAACCGTGGCAGTCTGAGGAACATCAAAGGGATGAAGGGTGATGTGTATCTGTTGCAGGCTCAGAGCATTCAAGGTGTAACCAAGGTAGCTCAATCGAACACGACGACAGGATCAGAATGAATGCAGTAGCTGAAGATATCTGAAGAAGGCTTCCTTAGAGATGACTCTTCACCTCATGGACACATAGGGGCTTCAACATTAATTTTGATCAAAATATCTGAGGTGGATCTTTTTTTGAACGGGGATATTTTTGTAAGCCCTAATGGGCCGATATCAGTCTGTATATAAGGCATTTTCACCTAATGTATGTTTTTTGTAACTCAACTAGAATCCTGAATACAACACAGAGTTTACCTTGGAATTTCATGTTCATGTATGTATTGATTCTCATTTTTGTATCTTTCTTTTGCACATGCAAGTCTATAACTGTGTTTTCACATTTCTGCATTTGTATCTTAAGGTTGTGAAATTGATCTTTCCTTCCCAAGGTGTATGTGTAGGCCAAACCTGTTAGGACTAAAGCATTAAATCTGAAAGAGGTTGTTCTGGGTATGTAAATAAATAGAAATTAGGCTTTGAAGTGTATGTTCTTCCTATGTTCATTTCACGATTTCTCATTAATACGGTATATCACCATAGGTTTAGTTTTTTCCATTTTTATGCATCTCTTCCCTCTTTCCTCTCAAAGAAGCAATAGTTTAGGTGATACCCAAAGGAAGCCGACCTTCTCTAGAGGTTCATCTCAACTATAGGTGACCCACAGCCTTGAGATGATCCCATGTTGCTCTAGAATGCTTAGTTTTTGTAAACTTTGCACAGGGTGCAATTCTAGGGGACAACAGGAAAAATGATTGATGAATTTTTCTGCTAGTTCACCCCATGTTCTAATTCCTGGAGGAAGGTGTGCAAACCAATCCAAGGCTTCCCCTGTGAGGCTTTGCGAGAATAGTCTCATCAAATAGGTAGGGTCATATGAGACTTCCATACATGATGTGTTGAATTCTCAAATGTGTTCTATTGGATCCCCAACCCCCTTATACTTGGGAAAAGGTGGTGTTGTGAAATGAGGGGGAAAGGGTGGCATGTATAGATTTTTGTAAAATGGAAAGGGGAACAATTCTTCCATGGAATAGGTCTTCTTGTTGGTCCCTATTTGCATGTTTTTCATTTGTTGTTGGAGGGTTTGGACTTGTTGTATCAAAATTTCTATAAGAGATGTTTTTGTATTTTTTTGGTTTGGTGTCATGATGTTGGTATTGAGGTCATATGTTGGATTTGAATTGGTATTAATGGTTTGAGACGTGTGAACTTGGTTTCCATATTGGTGTGTGTTGTTTTGATTTGGGATGAAATTGGAATTCAATTTTTTTCCAAAGGTCATATTTGCATGTGGTATGGTGTTTTGGAATTGAGGTGTATACCCTTGATTTATGCCTTGGTTTTTAAAATTTGGTCCTTGATTTTCATTTTGAAAGGGGGGTATAGGTCCTTGGTTGATGCTTTGACATGAAGGTGTAGGCCCTTGGTTGATGTTTTGAAATGAAGGTAAGGTCCCTTGATTGGTATTTTGAGATGAAGGTGTAAGTCCTTGATTGGTATTTTGAAATGAAGGTGTAGGTCCTTGATTGGTATTTTGAAATGAAGGTGTAGGTACTTGATTGGTATTTTTAAATGAATGTGTAGGTCCTTGGTTTATGTTTTGACATGAAGGAAAGGTTCCTTGATTAGAATTTTGTAATGATGGAAGGTACCCTTGATTATTGTTTTGGAGTGATGAAATGGAGCCTTGATTATTGTTTTGATTTGGGATCCTTAGTGAGATAATGTGAAACTTTCTAGGTTTAGTTGGTGGATTTTTAAGTGATGAAGGTGCACCTTGAAATTGGAATATGGAACCTTTATTTGTGTTGTGAAGTGTGGGTTTAGGACTTTGGTTTTCATTTTGGGTCAAAGGGGTAAGAACTTTTCATGTGGAACCTTGATTTGTGTTTTGAAGTGTGGGTATAGGACCTTGGTTTTCATTTTGGATCAAAGGGGTAGGACCTTGTGATGTGGAACCTTGATTTGTATGTTGGAAAATGGGATTTGTAAAGGTCTTATCTATAGAATTTGAGGAATTTCCAAGTGTGAAACTTTGTCCTTGTGTAGTGGTATTGGTTACCTTGTTTCCAAATGTTGAGATGCTTGGGATGTGTGTAGTAGTGGTAGTCATGTGTGTAGTTGTACCAAGGGGTATGTTTTACATTTGTTGTGATGAGGTCATTCCAAGTGCAAATGGATTTTTGATTTCTTCTTCTACAATGGTTGATACGTCAAAGCCTTGAGGTAATTTGGCACCCTTTTTAGCTAGTGTGTAGAAGAATCTGTTAGGGTCTGCACTAACAAGTTGATCAACCATGCTTAAAATTATTGGGTCATGATAAGCTTCTTCAATTTCTTCTTGGGTCATTTTTTTGTTGAATTATTCTAGGCTCAATTTTTCTCATGTGTTGGTTTGGTCTCTTGGTGGTGTGTCTCTTGGAGGTGTAGAATGATTTGAATCTATTCCAAGGGTAATGTCATGAAAAGGGTTACTTGAAAAATCCATGTCCTTTCTCTTGGATTGTGACCTTGTTTCAGCCATGTGAGACTTTTACAAGTTGAGGGATAATGCAAGATGATGATGAAAATATGCTATGTTTTTGGATTTTCTTTAGTATAAGGATAATGAGACTAATGCAAGATGAGGATGAATCTAAGCTAGGTTTTTGGATTTTTTGTGGTTCTCTAGATATGAGGATGTAAGGTAAGGATGATAATGACCAAAGGATGAAAATAATGAATTCTAAAGGTTGATTAATGGTCAAGGATGATGATAAGGTGACTAAATGATGCTAAATTGAAGATCAAGGTAATAATTCAACTAAGGTTAAGATGAAGGTAATCTATATTTTTTGTGTTTTTTGGGTATAAGGATGCAAGGATAATGAAACTAATGGATGAAAAATAATATGAAAGTTTGACTAATTGATAATAATATGATGCTAAGGCTAAGGTAAAATGAACTATTTTTTTGTATTTTTGGGATAAAATTGCAAAGTGCAATCTAGATTAAAGATCATCCATCTGGACCTTAATTATTGTTGTTATTGTTGGACATTATAAAAAAACTAATATAGGGCATTCAAATCTCCTTTTATGCTCTTTAGGATCAAGATTTATGATTCCAAAGAAAAGTGTGTTGTAGCACACTTTTTCTTTGGCAAGATGATGATAAAAGTTGTGATGTAATGAGGTCAAGCTAATGCAAAGGAATCCTAAAATTTTAAACAAAGGATGGAAATCAAGCTAATGTGAACCCAAGGTAACAATTCCAAGTGTCATTGACCATCAAGAGGATATTTTTGACAAGGTTGAGTCAAGGCTAGGACACAAGCTTAAGACTCAAATGTGATAAAGGTTATAATGACAAGGATTGATAAAATGAGGGATAATGATCAATGAAAAATAGAATATGAACCCAAGGATTTTCTAAAATCTCAAAGGTCTTCCTATGTTCAAAATGTGAAGGTCTAAATTCAACCTAAAGATCAAAGTTTAATCTATGCAATGCAAAGGATGGAGGAAGAGTAACCTATAATGCAATGTTTCCCTAAATGCCAATGCTAGAATGACCTGATGAAGCTTGCAAGTCTCTAGTTTAGCAGTCAAAGGTCACTGTGAAATGAGTGGATTAGATTTTGGACAAATATATTAAAAGTTTCTATTTTATTAGACAATCATGGCTCATTTTTTTGTAAATGTGGTTTAGGCAGACATATGTAGTTTTCCAATTATTAGATGTAGTGCATAGTATTAGTTGCAACTCTATTTTTTATAGTTGTGGTTCACATAAAGGTTCTTTTGACAGTTTGATGGTTTCTATTTTGGTTTTTGAGTGAATTCTAATTGTTTTTGATGAAATATGTTTGGAAAACACAAAATACAATATCAAGCAGTTATTTTTGGTCTAGTTTTGGATGTGACAATGTTTGAAAAATAAAACACACATAGACAATAAAGCACAAGCCCTATGGTTGGAAAATGCATAATTTTTTTATAATGAAACCCTAACAAGCACAATAGAGCACAATCTAACATGCAATGAAAATAAGAAAGCAAAGCAAACCGATCTCCAAGCTAGATTTGATTTATCTCCATTTCTCTTCTCAACCTCACATGAGAATGCAAGAATTTGAAGGATTGAATGGTTTGATATGTTGATGTTGATTTCTCATTTTCACAACATAACGATAAGATGGAGATGATAGAGGAAAAATAGATAGATAGATGAGAATATTGGAGGAAATTTTAGCAGAGTAATGATACTAGGAAAAGATTGATGTAAATGGCTTGTGAAAGGCTAGATTTATAGGTAAGAGTTGATTTGATTCGATGGATAATATTAAAATTAAAATGTGTGATGTGTATGGCTAGGATTAAAAGTTGATTTTTGTGCCTATGATGCACATTAAGTGGGTTATGACATGAGGCTAAAATTAAGATGTGAGGGAATAAGCGAGATTATTTTTTTTTATTTTGGAGAGAAAATATGCCTATGCCACACAATGAATGGGGCTAAAAAATAGGATGTGAGTGGGAATATCATAATTTAAATAATAAAATTATTTAAACTATTTGTGCATATGAAGAGTTGTAGTCAAGTGACACATGTTGCAACATGGTAATAAGTGAGGGATTAATTCTAATATTTAATTTGAATTATTTTGAGACGTGTGAAGGGGAATTAATTAAATAAATGAGATTTATTTAATTAATTGGGAAGGTGATTAAGTGGAATAATTAGGATAAGTGGGATAATGTAATGACCTAGGGTAAAATATTACAAGATGTCTTACAAGGTCATGTATCGACTAGGTAATGCTATGACATGGACAATTTTGGGTGCCTACATTTTTCCCCTCTTTGAGATGATGAGATTTATGTTCAGTAACATCATTTCAAAGAAGCTAAGGTATGGAGAGAGAAAAAAAAGATGATTCCCCAGCCACTTGAGGAAGTGAGGAGTAAGATGAATGAAGAAAAGAGATGATAGAAGAATATGATGATGTAAAATATATGAAGAAATGGGATGATTGTATAGGATATGATAATGATGATATGATAGAAGAAATGAGATGATGATGTAGGATATGATAATGATGGTGATGAGAGATATGATCATGATGATGCCACCTTGAGAGGATAGGCAGGTTGGAAAAACATGGGTATGGTCTCAAATGAAGGAATGAAATTATAAAGGAGGGATAAGATGAATGATACAAGATAAGAAGTAGATGAAAAAGAAGAATGACATGTTATGCTATAATAAAGTGAGCAATCATATGTTTGATGTAGCACTAGACGTTATACACCAAGGTATAAGGACCAGGGTGACAATGTGTCTCCTGCCCTAGTGTAATACAACCTTGTATAGATATAAGTTATTAATATTAGCTGGGAGTGATTTGGATTTGATGCAAATGCAAATTAAAACGATAACACACAAAAGAAAGCATGCATGCATGCAAAAATGATACAAAAAAAGGTATTGCCCCTATCAAGCTGTAAACCAATGATTAATTGATTGATTGGTTAGTGATGATAGTATTTTCATTGAGGGGAATGATATACCCTAGATCAACACAAGGATGATCGATCGATCGGTTGATTAATTGATTGGCTTTACAAAAATCTTAGGACCAAGACAAAAGGATGTGATTGGATAATTTGACAAGATTGATTAGCTTGGTTGGTATGGATTAAGGATTGACTTGACTTTGGATTATTGGATTGATTTGATTGAAGATGATTGATTTGAAGATTTGGATGATGATTGATGAATTGAACTGAGGAATTGATTTGCTTGGAATGATTTAAGTTGGAGCGATTTTATTGATTGATAATTTGAAGATTGATTTGAAGGAGTTGAATTGATGTGATGAATTGATTGGAAGAAGTGATTTGGTTTGATTTTATTGCTTAGATTTTTGTTGGATATTTGATTTTTTGTCTTTTTTAGGACCTTTTTTCCATTTTTTTGTATTTTTGGGGATAGTTTGAATTTCTTGGATTTTTGAGAATATTTATTTTTTTGGGATTTTTAAAAAATGTTTTGAGTTTTTTATATTTTGGAAATGTTTTTATTTTTTTGGATTTTTTAAATGTTTTGAGGTGTTAATGGATGAAAATTTAGGTAGCCTTTGTGCTAGCTACCAATGACAAGGGAAAACCAAGTCTAGGTACAAGGAGATAGATGGGATTGATGGATGAAATGGTGGGTGATAGGATAAGAAATAGAAGGCTCATGATATATGGATTGATAAAAAGGATATTTAATAGTGAATGGAATGGATGTATGGATCATAGGAGAGAAAGGATGTGATCCCCAAAGACTATGTCACATAGGAATAACATGCCCCATTCTAGGTACAATACTTCAGATTTTTATGAAAATGCTTAGAACAATGGGATGGTGATAAGATTGCATTGGAAAAGATGAGGTATGCCAAGAGATACCAAAAAAACATGTTTCAACATTTTTTCCCTATGTATTCATCAAGATCAAAAGGAAAAGGGTGAATAAGTGGAATCAATATGATAGGTATGTATGATGGCTAAAGACATGGTAGGTAGGATGGAAATGATATGATAAGAAGTGACACGATAGGATAGATAGTGTAGAGGAGACAAAGTTCCCCCAATTGTAAGTGACATAGAAGATCAACCTACACATGGCGCCTATTTTCCAGGTTTTGATCATACTACTTATCTAGGGCGCCTAATTACTAGGTTTTCACTATTGGACGAAGGGATTTCTCTTTACTTTTTTTTTTTTGAATAGGAGAAGGGGAATATGGATAGAAGGGACTCAAGTTTCTACTTCCCTGAATGGTGATAGTAATGCTAGATGGATATCATCACATGGACCAATTCAAATGTCATTATGCTCATAGATGTTGGTAAGGGATGGCATTAAAGGGAGATGGAGTAGGTAGATGATGGATTATGATGTGGATTATGATGCGGATTATGTAGGGAAGATGAATGGGAGGTTTAGAAGAAAGTATGGACCATAGGAAGGTGATAGGGGAGATATGTAGGATAATGAGTGAAGAATGAGGAGATGGGTATGTGGAATTGTTGTGAAATAGAAGTGAAACTTGACCAATGGTTGCACAAACTGTGATAAGAGTTGAAGATTTTGATGTGGAGGTGGTGTAGGAATTTCAATGGCAGTGTTTGATTAGAGTATGGATGACAAAGTGCTTTAGGTACCCACATATAATTAATATTTTTATGAATTTTATTTTTCTTGTGGGATGGAATATGAGATTCTTGAATAGAGTGGGAATGTGAGGTGGAAGTGGATGGTTGGTATTTTTGTGATGTGGATGCCTTGCTTGACTTGATTTCTTTTTGCTTAGGTACCCAAACCATTTTTTTTAAAGAATTTTCTTTTGAAGGCATGTGCTTATATTGATTTTTAGATGTACTTGGCTTTGAATTTTTTCAAGTGTATGCTAAGGCATTAGGACCTTTAGGATTTTTTACTTTATGTGTAGAGGTATCCAAATTTTTATTTTGGAATCCCTTGGGTTTTGTGGAATGAGTGGAAGCTTTATGTTTATACAATGTGTGCATTGATTGGTCATGATTAGGAATTTTAGAAGATTTATGGATGGATGGACAAGGGGATTGTATAATGGAGATATTAGGTGTTGGGAGTAATAGAGGTAGATTAGATGAAGGGATATTAGGAGTTGGAAGCAATGGTGGTAAAGTTGATGGTGGAAGGTGTAGTGTCACATGCTTTTGAAATTTGTAGGATGATGGAGGTGGAATGGAAACATATGTTTTGGGTGTATGATAGCGATTATGATGTAAAGAGGTGGACTTAGGATGCATGGAGGAAGTACCAAAATATCGATATTGGTGCCCTTGGGGTGTATATCCAAGGCCATAAGAGCATGGAGGCACCTTGACATGGATGGGATCCAAAATACCTTATTCATGAAGGCCTAAACCTTTGCCTTGGTAGTTCATGTTTTGGAGTATGTGATAGAAAATGGGACTAGGTGTAGGTGGAACACTAGACATGAGTTCATTATTGGATGGAGAAGGTGAAGTGGATAATGGTGGTTGTGGTTATAAGGAGTAAAATTAATGAATGAGGGTGGAAAGACCAAGTGGATATGATGGATTTGAAATGGACTTGATTGTGGATGTGGAAGGATCATTGGGATTTTGATTAACATTGCGTTCATTAAGATCAAAGATATTTGTTTGATCTTCTATATTGGCTTGGGAGGCATGTGTCTCATCATGATAAGTGAATGTTTTTGGATAATGGATAGGACTAGGTAGGGGGTGGATAGGAGCAATGGAGGTTTCTTGCTAATGGATAGGTGAAGTGATAGGCTCTTGACCATGGAATGTATAGAGTCGGATAAGAGGATCATCAGGACCTTCTTGATCATAGGTAGGATCTAGATCATAAAGGGGAGCTTGATCATGAATAGGGACAATTATGCTATGAGTGGTATCATTAGAAGGGCCTAGCTCTTGATTAGAATGAGAGGTTAATGTTTCCTCATGCTTAGGATAATGCTCTTGACATAACTGTTGTGGTTTCATCGAAATGGATGTAAGATAACCTTGGGTAAGTTTGATGGATTCTTGATATTCATCAAGAGAATATGATGGAATTTGACTTGGACTCATGATAGGAATCTCTTGAATAGGCTCGATGGCTTTTGGGTAAAATGATGGGATTGAAGGGCTAAGCATGTTAATGGAAGGATCTTGGATAGGCTCAGGGATAGGTGTTTCATAACATGGATATGGTTTATTCCTTGCTAATACCCATTGGATCACATCCTTTGAAAGTGTATGGGTAGATAAATAATACAGTGGATGGAAAATGCTACTAGATGGTATTGTATGCTTAGAATTAGGACTTGTGGGATGGATAATTGGATCAGATGGATTGGTTTTATCTAACACAATTTTTCCACAATATTCTAGGTTCTTGACCAATATTTTAAATTGTATACAAGTGGATATGGGATGGCCCTTACACCTATGGTATGCACAATATTCATCATCTTTATACCTATGGGGTTTAAATTTGATTTCTTCAAAGAGTGTTATCGGTGGTAGCTCAATCTAATTTGCTTGGACCAATTTTTGTAGGGTAATCTCTAAGGGACCCTTTAGTGGAGGGCTTGATGAATTAGGAGGTTTATGGATCAAAATATTATGACTTCGATGACATGAAAGTGTTGGGATAGGAATATTTGGCTCATGTGTTGGCATGTGATTGGATAATGAAGGTGACTCATAGGATACATACTATAGATTGGTTTATCCCTTGTCAATGTTTATTAGGTCTTGCTACAAATATGGACTTGGGTGCACATGTTCTTGTTGTGAAGGACATTGATAGTTTCGTGAATTAATTTCATGGTAAGGTGAACTGGTGGGATATGTAGATAAAATATCTTAGGATTAGTATGAATTTGAGGACATTGGATCTCATTTCCAAGGTGGACTTGAGCTCTTATGTTATTGTTGTTATATGGGTGGATATGTTGAAGTGGCATTGACATGATAGGTAGATGGGTTATGTTGGCATGATGATGAAGGTGACACATAGGATTGTGGTTGAATGTATTGAGGTTGGAATGGTGTTTGGACTTATTGTGGTATGATTTTTTGTTGTGATAATGATGGATGGGTTGCATAGGATAATGGTTTTTAAGAGGTGGATTGATATGGATAAGGGTTGACATTGGAAGAGGTGTCATAGTTTGATGAAGGGGTAACATGATATGTGGATGGATGAGGTTGATATGATGATATAGGTTACACATAGGATTGATGTGAAATTTGTTGATTTGGTGATTGTATTTGATGTTGTGCTTGTTGGATTTGAAAATCCATGAGGTATTGGGCTTGTGCTATGAGTTGTTGCATTTGAGGTTATTGGTTTGTTTGAAGTTGAAATTGTTGGATGAGACCTTGGAGCTCATGTATTATTTTTTGGTCTAAGGGTTGTGGTGCTTGATAAAGTGATTGGGGGAGGTCTTGGAATTGGGGTGCATGGTCTTCTAGTGTTGGCATGGTGTCACTTTTGGAAAATATTTGATTAATATTATAATGATGATTTAAAATGATTAGTATGTGATTGCTTGAATGAGTAGGATGATTTGGCTTGGAATATTGGATGATGTGGAAAAATTTTATTGAAAATTTGACTTGGGAAATATCAAACACAAGATCTCACATGTAAATGCATGAACACACACACCAAACACAATGATAAATTTTTCTTTCAAGATTAAATGTTATGATTAAGAAAACACTTGAATACACAACAACAAGCCTAATGTTATTCAAGTGGATATGGCCAATTAGATCATAAGATAGGATGCATGAGGTTGAATAGGGATGATTTGAAAGGAAAATATTACCACATAGCCATGAGAAAGGGGTAACCCACCCTTCACCTTCACTTCCAAAAGGTATAAAGTTCTTTGTGGATTAGCCAAGAGTGACAAGATTTAAACTCCCAAAGGATGGTTTTGTTTTATTTACCTCCCTCCTAAGAAGGGTATGACAAAAGTGAACCAAGTGAGGTGTTTTTGACATTTTTCGCACTCATTTGGGTCCTCGTGGATTTTTTCCTTAATGTTTCCTTGATTTAGTGTTGTAATGTGGGTAACACATTCAAATTAGGTCTTGGGCCCTTGTGAACTAATGGAATTTAATGGTGCCTTGCAAAAGTGTTGTGAAGTGTTGTAACACACTTTCACACTTTACTATGGTTTTATCAATTAACTAAGCATAATAAACATAATTATAATTATAATTAGTCTTAACCTTACCTTATTTAGAGTGTTGTAAAGTGTGGAACACACTTTCACATTCCTCTAGGTTTGTCATTGATAATTGGGCTTCCTTATGCTTTAATTGGCCCCATTTTGCATCCACAAGCCTCATTTATTGCATCTTTTCGAGGATAATCCTGACACCAACTAGTAACCAATCATAATTCAGGTGTTCCTAGCTTGTGTGGCCTAGATTTAGTCTTTGGGACTCATTCGCTGCCTTGGGCGAATGAGTCCCACCTAGGTCTTTTTGGCCCCAATGCAGGTTTCACACATTTCTAGACACTTGATTTTTGGTCCCATACATTATGTGTGATGGGACTCATTTGCCACCTTGGGAGAATTAGTCCCATGTGACCAAAATTTACATTTACATCAAATTTTTGTCAGGATTTTATTCTCTTGGATCCTACGCGGCAAGGGAGACGACCTCTCGCTAGGCCGTTGCGTGAGCAGATTGTGACGCCTGTCATTGCGAAGGAGAGTGCTGACATAGAGACATTGTAGGCGATCACAACTTTGACCCAGAGTGTCATCCATCAAACTAGCCCTATTGTACAACGCCATCTAGGGGAGTCTTCAGGTGGTGGCCTTCGAACCCATGTGTGTCAATCTTGTGGGGTGACTTATTCGTATGACCCTACCGACACTCAGGAGGGTGCTACGTAGGATCCATATGCTACTACGTAGCCTGATCCATATGCATCTATGGGGATGGAGAGGAAGACTAACATTTTGCATGATGTATATGGAATTGACACTCAGGTAAAATTCAGCATGTTCATTGAATTTAATTTATTAAATTTCGATTGTGAAATGCAAGATTAACTAATTTAGTTTTACTATTTTAATAAAATTGTAGGGTCACAGTGTAGAGATGGATACACCAGTCATCCACCTACTTATTTTTGTAGTACACCTATCGGTGGGTATGTAAAGTTAGTAAACAATTATAAATTTATTACATGTGTTAATAGCATTGTTTAAATGGTATTTTAATATGTGATTTTGGATGTTGAATAGGGTACTGTTGGAGGTTTCAAGGAAACACCTTTGAGTGCCAGTAGATTTGATCAAATGTTCATGGAGGTAATATAGAATTTAAAGAGAACTTAAGTAATGAATTCTAAGTTTAATAGATTTGTGTAGTTTATATTCATATTGTTGGTTACATTGCATTACACATCATTCAAACTCAAAGCATTACTTCAAATTCGATAACTAATAATCAGAAATATATATGTTTAATACTTGTACTCAAAATTTTGTTCATCAGATCTCATACATTATAAGTCATCACATGGATCGCTATTGTAATTTTTTTGTGATTGAATAATTTGTTGTTTAATTTTCAGATGTTGGTGACAGAAACACCACGAAACATTATGAGGGCAATGGATATTGGTGTTTCCTCCGCTATACAATCCTTGATGGCTCTGATAGGGGAGGTATGAGGAAAATTACTAAATTTCAATTTACATTCATTGTTATAGATGAACTAGTTCCAGTGAAGAATCAAACCATTATTGATTCATAGTTTAATTCATATTTGGATGGTTTATACAGGGCTTGAGCACGTCTGAGCATCGACGTGCAAATATTTTCATTGAGGAGAGTGATCATGAGATGGCCATAAGTGATTATTTTGTTAAATATATTAATTTTTATAATGTAATTTCTATATATTAATGTCTTTACTTCTTATTGTAACAGTTGAAACTTCACCAGGAGCTAAACACTAGGAGGAGCAGCAGGAGCACTCCTCGAGCACAACAGAAATGGGTGAAAAAATTATCGCCATTGTATCGCCCAGCAAAGGGAAAGAAAATTGTATTTGAACCAGAGCATGGAGAGAAATGAATTTTGAATGCACAAAGCCCTTTGTTGTATGCCCACATGGAAATTTTGTACATATTTTGTGTTGGATATATTTGACATTGTATGCCTATATGGCATTCTCGTAAGCCTATATGGCTATTTTGTAACTATATTTTATACTTATATCGACATATATTGATGTATGTGTACATGGCTATTTGCTTAATACAATTTTTTTTTATCGATGGTGTCCATATTTGAAAATTATAAATTCATGGTTCAGTAGATATGAGTTACGTGTATTCAAGTGTATACTTTACAACTTATGCACATATACTTTTTGACTTGCGTGTGAAAATTGAAAAGAGTGAAAATTTATGTGTTTGGAAGTCAAATGTAAGCCAATTTTGCAATTCTCAGTTCTTGCATACTCGATCTTATGGACTTATATTCCTTCCTAGCACATATTGTGAATATTTCTCATTTGGTGTAGAAGACAGATTCCTAATTTTTGAACCACTCATAGCAAAGAGATTCACAATAAGACTTTAGCATTGGAACACTATTCCACACTTCTATTGTCTAGACCATAAAGGATTGAAAATTCTTAATTTTATGCAATGATAGTTGTGAGATGAGAATTTATATAACCATGCCTATTTTGAAACTTTGCATCTAATACTGCATCAACAAGAACTTAAGAAGTGTTGCATAAGAGTGTTAGGTTTGATAGGCCTTGTCTTCCCTAAGGGAGGAGAACCTACATCTTGAATTTTGAACAAAATTTTAAGAAGCAAACATTTTACCTAAAAGCTTCAAACCTATATGACATATTTGGCTAAGTCTATCTTGAAAATTTTCAATGCACGTTCAAACTCTAAAGGAGATTCTCCCTGAAAATCAAACTTTACCCTTTTTCCCAAGGAAAGAAATTGCAACAAGTTACATGTGATTTATCTTATTTCTTTCTCACAGTTCTTGGTCAATCATTCATGGCTCAAGATAGTTCCATTCCAAGGCAAGGACACCCAAAAAATCACTGAGATTCTTCTACGATCTGCAAGAAAAAGGTTTTGGCTCTTTCAAAATGTAAATAATTATGTAACACTATTTTCTTGTTTTCCTTCCACACAAAAAAATGTTCACACTTTTCAGATTGATCAATGATCAATAATGGATGATTGTAAACACTTGACATTTTTATGTTTGAACTTTAATTTATAATTTTGTATCATGACATTCAAGTAGATCACTAATATTTTAATATTTCACTATGAAAGTGGTGGTGTATTTTTGCTATGTTATTTGACTATTAATATGGTGGTGTATTATGAACTTGATTACTGCTGCAAATATGTATATATTTCTGATTTTTATATGTTTTTGTATTACCAACCCAACCCCAAAAAAAATTTTTCCCAAACTTAACCGGGTTCTCGAACCCAATCCCGAACCCAAAACCGAACCGGTAACTTAGTAAAAATAGTTTTTTTTAGTTTATATTCATAACATTGATTAGATTGCATTGCACATCTTTCAAACTCAAAGCATTGCTTCACATTTCATAACTAATAACTAGATGCTGATAGATGACAAAATTTCAATTACAATATAGTTTTTACAAAGTCAACCTAAGAATTTATGCAATTACTTCACATTGCATAACTAATAACTAGGAGCAGCTGCCAATTGCATTTGGTTTTCATGGCATTCTATGAGACCACATTTCTTTGAGGCATTTTTCAAACAGTTCACTGCCTTGTTTATACTACCACATTTTTCATACATGTCTACCAAAGAATTTTGTCAAATAGTTCAAGTGTTGCCTTGTTGCTATGGTTTAAAGCCTAAAACAAATGCTTTCAAACAAGCTATGGATGCTTGGAAAAAATCTATCAAAAGCATAATAGTAAGCAATATCATAGACAAGGCAGTGAACTATTTGAAAAATGCCTCAAAGAAATGTGGTCTCAATGGTGATGGAATGCCATGACAATCCACAACACTTGCTTGTCATGGCATTCACATGCCATTCCATCACCATGAGACCACATTTCTTTGAGGCATTTTTTCAAAGAGTTCACTGCCTTGTCTATGCTAACACATTTTTCATACATGTCTATCAAAGCATTTTATCAAACAGTTCATTACCTTGCTGCTATGGCTAAAAGCCTAAAACAAGTGCTTTAAAACAAGCTATGGATGATTAGAAAAAATATATCATATCATAATAGTAAGCAACAAGCTGATGCAATACAAAGATTGCCAAACCAATCAGCAACTCAAGGGACTCTTGTCCCAAACTCATCTTGGAGAAGATCAATCAAAATTTCAACATTTCATCATAAATCTACTTTTCATCCACTAAAATTCTCTTATCATTCATCATTCATACTTCCACAAATCTTTATTCCAATTGACTCATTCAAAGCAAAAATCCATTTTAGAAAACTTTGATTCAATCAATTAGATCAACATGCATTTAAAAAACACCATTTTCAACAAGGCACTCTTCCATTCAATCAATTCATTCAACTTGTCCCAAATAGTCAATCCATCATTATAATTGGCTTTTATACTTTTACCAAACCATCAAGCACTGTGAACATCATTATTACAACTGATACAAATCAAGAACTTGCTCTCTTTTAACTTTGTTATGACTGAACTTACAATTTCATGTATTATTTTACACCAAGTCTCCTCACTGTCCAACTGTCAAAACAACATATGTCACTTCTAAACCTTGTCCAAGACTTCATACATTCCTAACACCATCACTTAGACAACATTATCTCAAAATCAACTCACTGATCACTGTTAGGTCAGACTTATATTCTCTGAGCAGTCAAGGCACTACTTCTCAATGAGACATTCATGCCCTAAATTGGGTAAACCAAACACACATGTTTCAAAACCCAAGATCCAAAACACTTTTAGAGACCTCTTAATGCCCATGTCCTCATATCAAAAACTCAAAATAACTTATATTGAATAAATAAGCAGTTTTTAGTCTAAACGCTATAAAAAAGGCTACTAAAATAGGCTTGATTTTCAAAGAAGACCCCCTTCAAACATTCCCAAAACACTTAAAACCTCAAAAAATTCATTAGAAATAACAAAAATTTCCCAATTTATCCAGTTTCAGGGATTAAAAGACTCCTTTTTACAGTATATTGACAAACCCTTGTTTATAGGGTGAAAAACTCAAAAATCAATGAGGGTTTCCTGTATAGGCCACATGCAAACCTCAAAACCTCTAGCCAACCATTGGAACATGTCAAAATACATCTGAAAAGGCATTTGGAAACATCTTCTAACCCATGCACTTTTTATTTCTCCACTATCATGCTGGAAACTGTTCATTTTGACTGGAAAACTCAGAATTTCCTGTGTAGCAGTAGCTCCTTCAAGGTATTCTTGATTTTTCCTCCACTCACAAACATAAAAACATAAAAAATAATCTATCCCTAACCTACATTGGTGGAGTAGTGTGGAAATGCCTTATAAGACTCAAAACTCAATGCACAGGATTTCAGACCGAGCCATAAAAAGAATGCTCAAACAAACATTAAATTTAATGGATTCCTTCCCAAATGGATGCAAAAAAATGGTGATTCCCCAACCTAATGGAAACAATCTAAATTTGAACCCTAAACTCTTGCACAATCCGTACAAGTTAAGAAACAACTGAAAAACACATAAAATAAGCTAAAACAGGGAACTCTTTGTTAATTTAATTCTTCCAGAATACAATGATCTCTTTGCTCGGCCTTTACAATGATTTTAAAGAAGTTTCCAACCATCAAATACCTCTTCATCTTCCTTGAATGACCTATGACTCATCTTGTTCCTTGATTTTCTTGATTTTCTTGTTTTGTCTCTTCACATTCTTTCTTTTTGTCTCTTTTACATATTTAGCATTTTGACAATATTACACTTTGTGCTTTTTCATGCCTTGATTACATTTAAATTTGGAATTACATGGAATTAAATACATTTTTGAAAACTTAGCCTTTTGAAGGCATTACATGACCTAGGTGTTCCTACACCACAAGCTATGGTCTCATGGTTTTTCTTCACATCAACGTGATTTGATTCACATTTTTTTCACGTGAAAATCAGCTTGAACCAAATTTTGTATTGTGGAGCTATATTAAGTTTCCACTTCAAAAACCGATGTAACAATGATACAAAATAATGTTTGAGACTACAAGAAGGCATCAAAATGGCTAGTGTACTAAACAAATTATTATGATTTACGAATAATGTTGATAACTCTACTCAGTTGGCTTCTTTTTTCAAAATAATACAAATTGAACCCTAGCATCAATAGAATCTGTATATCAAGCTACCACAATTCAAGTTACATCAGGCCCATATCACCGAGACACAACCTGAACAATAGGAGGAATGGCCTATTTCAACATACTACACTCAAACCCTTAAGGGACTGATCCGGTTGAACGTAGCTCAGAGCGATTCTGCATATTTGGGTGCGAAAGAGGACCATGCCTAGCATAAAAATGCCTACTCAGATGCATTGGAACAGTCCATTTGGTCACACGAGTTACATAACAAAAATTGCACCACCTTGTAACTTTCCATTGCTTGTTTTTGACACTTTTTCCATCAACTGAAAATTAGACACCACGGGAAAACCACTCCGAGATAATGAAAACCGAGAGAGGTTATTGTAGAGGGGTCCAATGCAATCACATAGGATCAAACAATAAGTTTACAAGCATCACGGTGTTTGAGTAACCTCATGTTGAATTTTGCAACCATTTTTTCCCTTTGGACCCTTAAGGGATCGATGCGGTTGAACGTAGCTCAGAGTGATTCTGCATGTTTGGGTGTGAAAGAGGACCATGATTAGCATAAACATTCCAATTTGAATGTGTTGGAACAGTCTGTTTGGTCACATGAGTTGCAGAATGAAAATTGCACCACCTTGCAACTTTCCACTGCTTGCATTTGACACTTTTTGCATCAACTGAAAACTGGACACCACAGGAAAACTACTCTGAGATAACAAAAAATGAGAGAGGTTATTGTAGAGGGGTCCAACACAATCTCATAGGATCAGATGCAAAGTTTATAAGCATCACGGTGTCCGAGTAACCTCATGCTGAATTTTGCAGCCATTTTACCCTTTGGACCCTTTAGGGATCGATCCGGTTGAATGTAGCTCAGAGCGATTATGCATTTTTGGGTGCAAAAAAAGTACCATGCCTAGCGTAAAAATTCCTATTTAGACACATTGGAATAGTTCGTTTGGTCACACGAGTTGCAGAACGAAAATTGCACCACTTTGCAACTTTCCACTGCTTCCATTTGACACTTTTTCCATCAACTAAAAACTGGAGACTACGGGAAAAAAAATATGAGATAATGAAAACTAAGAGAGGTTATTGTATAGGGGCCCAACACAATCTCATAGGATCAGATGAGAATTTTATAAGCATCATGGTGTCTGAGTAACCTCATGTTGAAGTTTGCAACCATTTTGCCCTTTGGACCCTTAAGGGATCGATCCAGTTGAACGTAGCTCAGAGCGATTCTGCGTGTTTGGGTGTGAAAGAGTACCATGCATAGCGTAAAAATTCCTATTTAGACACATTGGAATAGTCCTTTGGTCACACGAATTGCAGAACGAAAATTGCACCACTTTGCAACTCTCCACTGCTTCCATTTGACACTTTTTCCATCAACTAAAAAATGGAGACTACGGGAAAACCACCTTGAGATAACGAAAACCGAGAGAGGTTATTGTATAGGGGCCCAAAACGATCTCATAGGATTAGGCGAGAAGTTTATAAGCATCACGGTGTCCGAGTAACCTCATGTTGAAGTTTGCAGCCATTTTGTCGTTTGGACCCTTAAGGGATCGATTCGGTTGAACGTAGCTTGGAGCGATTCCGTGTGTTTGGGTGTGAAAGAGTACCATTCCTAGTGTAAAAATTCCTATTCAGACACGTTGGAATAGTCTGTTTGGTCACACGAGTTGCAGAACGAAAATTGCACCACTTTGCAACTTATCACTGCTTCCATTTGACACTTACAAGTATAAATTAATAAGAACCGTTGTGCATATAATTACAAATTAATCCAATGAACCACCCGGGTCTACTCTACTCTTTATTGTGTCAATTATTGCCTCATGGTCAGACTCACAAACCTTCCACAAGGTCTTGTTCAAAGTTCTACCCCCATATTTTCTCAAATGAACATTGGATGCCATGACAAGGTTTGAGTAATGAAGAATCTTACGATGCGTGTCAAATTCCTCAAACAACCAATGTTTAACACTCTTATGTGGGTACCTTCTCAGCCATGATCTAGTAAAAACAACTGAGCCTGTAGGGTATTCAATGTTTTCTCCATCTATAATTGGGGCTTCCATTTTCTTTTTTGCCTCAACACAACGACACAAGTAATAGTTTGTACCCTCTTCGTTGTCTTCATCTGCAATAACTGCATAAACAAGCCCTGCATTTATATGTGCGACATATCTCTTGAAATTAGTCAACATTATGAATACAGTACAAAGTAAGATAACAATATGGAATTTCAAATACTAAGCAAGTAGATATATTACCTGGTTGAACTAGATCTGATACATGGTCAAAGTCGACCGATGATTCCATCCATGTTAGTTCCAGTGCCATCGGAGGGAGATACATGTGAAGTGGGCTAAGATAACTTGTCAACCATTTTTCAACCCACTCCCCTAATTCACAATCATTCCAGGCTTTCATTGTACATGAAGAACAAAAGCATGTCATCTTACGTGTATTGATACTACATGAACCTCCATTTGAGCTAAGGAAAGAGTGCAACTCACTCAATCCTGTTAGTGTACAACAATCCTCATATGGTGCAATGTTAGTATCATCCATCAACCAAAAAATCTACAAACTGAAGACATACCTTCATTACCTGGACCCATCGAACCATTACACCACTCAATGATTGATCTTGCATCTGTCAACTATGCACTTTCTTTATACTTTAACTCTTCTCATGCTAATGCTCTTTTCACACATGCTCCTGCATCGTCATGCTCCTCCTTTCCATGTCTGGCCTCACAAAATTTCCACATATGTTGAACATGTGTAGTGAGATGCATCTTGCACAACTAGTAGAACATGCGCGCATTCTTGAACTTTGTTGTACAGTTATCTGACCATATTATATGCCGACCATATGATATGCCCCTCTGAGCCAAATGATTGTAGAACATCTGGAAGCAACCTTGCATGAACTCTGTAGAATTCTTGCGATCATCACTAATATAAAAGTGATACTCCCTCAATACCTTCCTTTCGTCCTCTGTACTTTCAGCTACATGTATGAATGCTATGTGCAAAAATATCGAAACCTGTGTGGAGTTGTAATACTATGACTGCACCTCACGTTGTGGTTGTAGAGTGTAGTTCTCTGCAAAGCCAACCACTGATACTATGCTACCAAGTGGAAAGGTGTCCTTGCATATCTTGAATTGTGTGTCTAGCCATCAGACTCTATGGGTGCGCCTTGCATACTCATACACTAGATTCTCACGAAACATGGACATGAACTAATACACTGGAATCTTCTGAATAACCAACTCACACCTTTTTTCTTCAGACCCATCTTTTGTAACATATGCCACTGTTTTATACTTCCTGAACTCTACTAGTTTTTTTCCTGCCTCATATGTGCTTTCCATATGTTGACATACTAGCATTCGTTGCAAGCCACCGCAATGCTCGCATGAACCATCCAAGCATGTTGTCCTATAGAATATTTGGCCATCCTCTATTTCACATAATTTTTTTGATATGAACTCTCTTGAAGATTTTGGTGGGGCTTATATGCCACAATCCTGCAAAACATCGTTAGTATGCAAATGCAAACATATAGAACGATAAAAATCATAATGGTTAGAGAACTCAATATGTAGTTTACAGCAACAAGTAGTGCATGTGTGATTTATCTTGACATAAAAAGGTTTAATCATTTCAAAAAATATTTGAGAAATACTAATTTGAGGATAAGAATTTTGAAATTTATGAAAAAAATGGTTTTGAGTCGTATCCACAAAATGCTTTGGATGTGGCTCACAATTTCGACTACTGATTCTCCTTCTTACGACATCCCTTTGATTCAGAGATGGCCTAATATTATTCTTCCAATAATCTTCAATTAGTGTTCTCAATGCTGCAACGACTTTTTTATCTTTGTGTGGCAGTCTCCCCGAGAATTCCCATAATTCATTTGAATCGGTGCCCTCAATTCTTCGCCGCCTTTGAACGACTTTTGATAAAAAATTTATACTAATTCCCATTTGTTCACTTGTGTTTTTAATGAGGCAAGATATCTTTGTTTGATAGCTTACCAAAGTCGATGTAATGACATGTCGGGTGACATTACTATCCTTTGAGCGTGAGGTCTTACCCACACTGTCATAAGCATCCATTAGATTCTTCACAATAGTTTTTTCACTTGATGCATTCGATGTTCTCAACCCAAGAGTCTTCATGTTGTTTATGTACTTTAAACCCTGCATCATTTGAACAAATGGTTGACATCTTTCAGTCTCATTTAGCCTTTCAAAGAAAATTTTCCAAATCTTATTAGCATATCTTCTACAAGTGTGTTTTGGAATCTTACCTTCCATGTGCTACAAAATATCCTCATCAATATTAATCAAAAACTTTGGCTTTCTACGCAAAATTCTAGGTGGTGTTCTCTTAGGTACATACATCTCAGCATTAGCAATTTCATCAATATTTAATTGAGGTGGGATAGATTATGTACCTTCAATCGAGGGTGGAATAGAAGACATACCTTGAGGTTCACGTGGGGATGATGGCATACCTTGTTCCTCAACTCCGAGTAATGATGTACTCTCAACTTCAGATGTGGTGGATAGTGTCCAACCATACTCACTTGTGGTAGATGGTGTCCCTCCATATTCACTTGTGCTTAATGGTGTCCCTTCGTATTCACTTGCGGTAGAGGGTGTGTCTCCAACTACGATATCTGCATCTCCCCTAGCACGACTCTTTCACATTCGTGCCCTTTGTGCTGCCAATTTGTTTTCTCTTTTTGACGGTTGAGGTTCCTCTTCAACTGGCTTGTTTTCATCGTCGTTCCCAATTTCTGATTTTCACAATATTCCCTCATCTGTTTTTCTCTTTATCTCTGATGGCTTGGGAGTTGATCATTTGTTAGTTTTTACCTTTTAACAGTTTGTTTTCCAGCATGACTTGAATAATTTTACGTGCAAAAAGTGCTAAGTTGTCAAATTAACTAATTGAAAGCTTTGGAAGCATACACAAAGAAAGTCAATGAAAGTTGGTTTGTATAACTATTTGACAAAATAACTCAATGATAGCTTTGGAAGCATACACAAAGAAAGTCAATTGTTAAATTTAACAAAATGCCTCAAAGAGATGTGGTTTAAAAATGTAATAGGAAAGTGTATCGAATTGTGTGATTTAAAATGTCCATTGACAACGTAAGGTTGTAACATGACAAACTGGTGCAGGAGCACCTAGGTCATGAAATTCCTTCAAAAGGCTAATTTGTTCAATTTTTAATGTTCAAGTAAATATGATGAGTGAAGGTCATTAAATGATGAATTTCAATGTATTTTCACCATGAAATATGTCACTAGGTGATATTATTGAAAAGTTGCTTTTTATAACAAAAGTTGTCAATTATTGTAAAAATGTAAAATTGCACAAAAGCAGGAAGGTGAAGAGTCTTTTTTGTGGAAGGGAAAGGATGGGTTGATGAAGATGAAGAGGTAGTTATTTCAACTGATTTAGACACCTTTAAAAAGAATTGTAAGCTCGAGAAAGGCGATCTTGTATCCCAAAAATCCATAAAAATTAATAAAAAAACCTCTACTCAGTTATTTTGGAAAACTTTTCTATTCTTGTTTTTAGGTTGCATAGTGATTCAAGAATTCTAAGATTTGATTCTTGTTAGGGAAAGAGACTTCTTTCATTCTTGAAATTTGTAGGAATTGTAATTCAAATAATCAATCTAATTTGAACTTAGTTTCCTAAGTCTCAGTCTGTGGTTTCCTTAGAATTGTTTAGAGAGTCTAAAAAGTGATTCTTAGCCATTCCACCGATGTAGGGCTAGTAGGTCAGTGGAATGGATCATATTTAGTGTCTTTTCAATGTGAAGATGTGTGTGGTAGGGGTAAATAGAAATAAGAAGTCAGGATACTGATGCATGAACAAAATTCTAAATTTTCTCATTAAAAAAATGGTGTTTTCAAGTAGGGTTTGAGGAAACAACATGTAGAGGAGCTTAGAAATGATTTCAAAATAATTTGCAAACATAATGAAGCATGTTTAAATTTTTGGGCGGAGTAGTAGAGGTTTTTCAAATGTTTCATTAAAGAATCCCTCATGGTTGGTGTGTTTTCACCCTCTAATTAAATGTTTATTGATTTTGTGTATTGATGGGCGTTTCCCATCTTGAAACTTGTTTATTTGTGAGTTTCTACACATGGCCTAAGACTATTTGCAGGTTTGGTGGATTAGTGAGTAGTTCTATGATGACTTTCTTTGATAAATTGACCTATTTAAGGGCTTTTACCAATAGACAGCATGTTGGTTCTACTCTGTTTTGTGAAATAAGTGTATAAACTTTTATAGTATGTTGAAAAGGATCAAAATAGGCCTGAGAATCTATATTGGGATCGTGTAAATGAATTATGATAGAAAAGGAATCACCCATTTAGATGGAATGTTGGCCTCCTAGAGATATTTGGCATTGTTTGCTAAAAACAAAGAATATGTAGAAACAACGAAAGGAATGTTGTTAAGTGCTTGGGAGCAGTCTCATTTGTGATGCCACAGTTGTGTCTATGCTTGGTAATGTTTTGAAGGTAGATTGTGAAAGATTTGATGATTTGGGCATATGTTTCCAATATATGGAAATGGTTTCTTGAATGCAAAGTAGTCAGAGTGTGTCTATATTGATATATTGGAATATTACAATCAAAACATGATGAAATTGGTATCTTAAAGGTCTGGTGGTAGTGTTAAACTAATGTTGCTTGTTGTTGTTACAAATGGTGTTTAAGTGAAGATAGGATGATGGATGTGTTGATTTGAGCAAAGATATCTTAAATGGATGGAATGATGTTTGATTGCAGGTCTAAGGAACAAAGGTCTTTGATTGTTTTTTCCTTGAAGAGGTAAGTTGAGTTGATGAGTGATTGTTGTATTGTTTATGACAAGAACAAAGTTGAAAGTTGATTCTGAAAATGGTTTGCTATATGGAGATGGTGAATTGGCTATTGATAGCCTTATAACTTGAAATGAAATAAATGGATTTTGGTTGAATGAAAAGTAGTTTTGGATGAATTTGAAAAAGTTTGTATAAATTGATCTTTTACTCTTTATTGATTTGCGAAGGAAGTTCCCTAAAGAAATGATGTTGTTGAGTGGCTTGGCAATCTAATATTGCATCACAAATAAACAATTTGATCAACATGGAATAAGCTAAACAAAAAAAATGAAAGCAAGCCATAATAGAATGCAAGAAAATGTACAAAGATTTCACATACCTAAAAAAGAAAAGTTTCAAATAGAGGAGTTCTACCCAATTATGCAGCCTTTGCTTCTTCCTTCCTCAAACTCCTCAAAAATTTGACTTCTTCAAAAGCTTTTTCCCCTCCAAATTTCAATTGTATATCAATTATCACTATAATT